>PVIC010011010.1:0-42274 GCA_004025085.1 Thryonomys swinderianus
TAAAACAGTGCTGAAATTCCCTTTCACTCCAGAAAGAATGGCTGCTATCAGGAAATCAACCAACAATAAATGCTCAAAGAGCTGTGGGGAGAAAGGAAGCCTTGTCTACTGTTGGTGGAAATGTAGTAATTATTTTGTACTGTAAACATGTACGAATAAAAATGTAAAAAAGAAAAAAATCACATATGGATTAATGGGTCTAACATCTTAAAAATGGCGAATAGGAGTAATGTTTATGAAGTTCCTCCCAGGCTTGTCATACATCACACGCCTGAAATTATGATCTTGATTTTGCATTCTAGGTTGCAAAGACATGAAAAGCGCCTGACTTATTGACATATCGCACATTTAACAAGAAACTTCCACAAATGAAAAATAAAGATGATTGTTATGTATATTACAGATATTTTGTCATATTTTTGAAGAATCATATTAATACTTAAATTTCCTTCTCAGAAGAAAGTTGTGAACTGTACCAAGTACTCTAGGAGCGCAATCAGGAAATTAATATAGATGGCAAACAAGCCGATTCTTAAGAAAACACAATGTATGGTAAAAAGAAGAGATATGTCACTTATTTACCAATAAAATGTACATTTCACACTGACGGTATGAAAATTATTTTCCCTTTATTCAACATTAATACAATTCTCTATTCCACATTAATAAAAAAAAATACAAGTAAACATTTTGTTCCCTTACCATGCACATTTTACAAAAATGTCCTCTCATTTCTGGATCCTATCTCCTTAATATATTATTTTTTCTATCAAACTTCCTTTTCAGAAGTGATGTCAGGTTCGTTACTGGCAAGGTCTCAACAGCTGATGAGTTTAAAGTAAAATGGATTCTAATTTAGCAGGGATTAAAATAGTAAAGTAAACGGGCACAGAGCTAACAGTGGAAATCGTCAGGGGAGAGAGCAGACGTGGTGAGACTCCCGCGCGAAGCTCAGAGAGAGACGCCTGCTGGTCTGGCTCCGCCGCTCTTCACCGACGCAGATCGAGCGCGAAGACCGTTCGTCTCGGAAGAAAGGAGGGGAAGCAAAATTCAGGGAACATCTACTGGGTTACTGACATGTGAAGCAAAATGTGATAAGGAAAATATGTAAAATAGAAACTATACCCTAAAATTCAAAATAGAGGAAATAACTTGATGAAATGAAACTTCCAAGGACGTAGGAATCACACATCTAGAGATGGTGTGAGAGTGTTATAGAAATCCACAAGAAGGCCAAAAAGCTACGCCTGACCTGCTGAGGGAGCCTGAGTCAAGGCAATGAGAAGTCAGAAGTGGCAGAAAATCTGATTTCTAAACGCCAGAACTCTAGTCAGAATTGTACAACTTGACCAGAAAGAAAAAAAAAATTGCCATTACAAACATCCATGCCTACTGCAGGTGTACTTGCTCTTGCGTTGCCATTAATTAGTCCATTAACAGCCCCTGAAGGCGCACCCCGCGGTGCCTGTCAGTGACTGAGGCCTGTCCTGAGTAATGATGTGACCGAAGTTACATCCGAAGGAGATCCACATTCTATCAATATAAAAACATCTACAACAAGGTAGTGGAGATGTTATACCTTTCCTTCTAGTTGAGACTGGGACATGTGTTTTAGCCAGGAACATGCCCTTGATTCTCATTTTTCCCATTTTCCTACCCACCTCACAACCCCACACCCTATATACATAAACTAGGTTTCCTCTTTTTTTTACCATCACGTTTTTTCTTTACCCCTCATTACTCACCCCTCCACCACATTCCCTTTGAATATTTTCTATTTCACAATATCCATTGTACATTCTAGAACTCATTAACATCTTCAGTTTTTCATACCAGAGAACAGATACAATATTTATATATCTGTGACCTATTTAATTTGCTTATGAGTATGTCCTCAAAGTACATCCATTCAAGTATAAATGACTCAAAATTATTCTTCATGGCACAGTCTTACTCTATTCATTAAAAAAAACATGTACTTGAACTACAGAAAAAAGAGCTGCTTTTTGGACACCACACACAGCCTTCATGTGTACTGATCAGACAAAAAGCAAATATATAATTATCTTATTTCTACCTGCTATTACTCCGAGATTCATCAGTAAATCACTCAAGCCCACATAGGTTTGTGAATTTATAACATAATTTTTATTAACTTCTTCAAATGGGTGTGGGACTTTGTAAATACATTTGGAGACTTTAACCACCTTCACAAAACCAAGAACAATAAAATTATTATGGGCTAAAAGAATATTTGCCAAGTGCATACAATATGTCAGACACCATTCTGAACAATTTACCTGCACTGGTCACTGTAACATTGAGCCCAACGCTATAAGCAGAGAACTCACCTTACCACAATCTCTTTGACAGGCATTGCGATCTCTGGGACTCAACACTAAAGTGTTTTGCACCCCAGGCACTGGACACTTTGTTCCACACAGAGACCAGAAGAGCTGCTTCCTCATCAACTCGCAGTATTTTTTTTCCACTGTGCTTTCTTGGATTTTGAGCGTCAAAATTTCTCTTAACCAATGTCATATATATATATATATATATATATATATATATATATATATATATATATATATATATATATATAAATACACACACACGCATATACACACACACACACACACACAACCTTGTGAATCTTGATCTTTGTGCTTCTGAAAAGAGTTCAGACTCATGTGGAGAGAAACAATACCTGCTTTTTCTGGTTTATTCACTAGCATACCTCCCTTCTCTCCTACATGCATAGCAGAGAGGCAAATGGTAGACCACGATTTACTGCAATATCCATGACCTCTGATCAAGCCCAGCAGGAGGTATTGTATTTGTATTTAACCGCAATCTTGAATAGTTAGACATGTTCTGGCAATTCTGATACTGTTTTCACATAGAGAGGAATAACCCTCTTATAAATTATGTCTATAAATATTCACTTTGATATTTTTTCTTTGATTTTTTTTCTTAATTTACTCTGATTTTTTTTAATTTATCAGTAGATTAGTTACAGGTTTGCACCTTCAAAAAACAAAGTACTTTTCATTTCACTAAAAGCAAGTGTGCTAATATACCTCTAGTTACTATTTTATTTAGCAGAAGGCATTCAAAAGAGAATTATATAAATCTCTTGCATAAGCTTACACTTCATGATACAAATTTGTAAATAGGATGCATCAGGAGATATTTAGAAGAATAAAGGGAATGAAAAGGTAACTGATTTATCAATAAGTTGTTTGGGGCCACTTCAAAACTAAAATCTGTATAAATATCTACTATGGAAACATTTTAATATTGTCTACCAGAAGCACGGTTTCCTAACATTTACCTTGAAACTTAGTTTGCCATATGATTCAAAAAACAACTTTACAGACCTTTGTAAAAAATAATCAGCTACTGTAAGTGGAAGAAATGTGATAAAATTTGTTATTTACCTATTCATTAACTTGTTAAAAATCTAAAGATAGTCCTCAAATTTAAGAAAATTTGCTTTGTCTGCAAATAGGGTTTTCTCAGCAAGAAAAGCATCTGTATAGTAACTTTGATACACAAAATTACACTTAAAAATTATAGCCTAAAATCTACACAGTGGGTGCCTCAAGCTCTAGCGTAATAATTGATGCTCTCCATTATTCCCAGAATTTTTACTCATACTTTATGAAAATACAAATAAACATGTTAGAAAACATCTACTTAGGATACAATGAGTTTGAATGGCAAACTGAATAATACCATGACAATGAAATCGATCAGGAAACTTTTTTTTTACATTTAACATAATGAATTTTGTGCAATACCTTTGAACTTCAGCTCTATGCTTTGCTGATATTTGTGGACACAGTTCAAGTCTGTTCACCTCCTGTAATTTAACTCTCATACAAACCCACGCTATTTCAGTTAATGACATAAAAGACAAAATTCTTCACCTTCCTCCTGTGGATTTGACTCTCGCAGTCATCCTACTTCCATTCCTCTTGCTGCTTTGTGAGTGTTACTATTTACCACTCTACGGAGATCACCGCCATGAACTCTATAGTTACTCTTTTCCATTGATGATGCAGTGGAACATTTAGTCCTCCCAAGCATTTTAAAGGTGAATTTGATCAGTAGTATCTTTTTAATGCAGAAGAAAACTTGAGACAGAGAGAGTGTAACTTGCCTTCCTGAAGAAAAACTGTTATACAGCTCAACGGACCTGCATGGCTGTTTGACTAGCTGCACCAACCAATGATGAGGGAAGAACTTCTCTCTGATGCCATATGCAATAGAGTGGAAATCTGCACAGTTCACCGTAGGAGCAGACCCAGTGTTCGCACACCCAGAATTGCACCTTCTCTTACTAGGTTTCTACAGTACATCATGTAGCCTCTTCCCCTGTAAGATGCCTGAAAGTAATTCACGGAGGAATTTCTCTAAGAAAACAGCACATCAATTAATGCTGCGTGACCTTAACCCAAGAAAGTGGACATCTGGGGTTCAGTGAGGCTCTGTGTGGATGCAATGGATAATTTGGGGCTGGTCGTTTCCTGTACTATTTGCACCAGTTTCATTTTTCTGTCATCCCAAGACTGTGACCCAAATGGTCCTTCAGCTGAAGTATCTAGTCATGACTTCTCTGGACCTGAATTTCCTCAGCGCTTTGTTTCTGTCTCCCCTGATTCCCAGCCCCAGCTGCTGAGCCTCTAAGTTCCACTGTACGTATAGTAAGTACAGTAGAGAAGTCAAACTCAAGTCACTTACTATCTATCAGATTTTGGACCCTGACTTAGTTCTTTAAGGGCCACTATGGTCCTCCCCATGGGGGATTAACTAAGGGTCAACTTGGAATGCCCACGTTTGGGCATGGAAGACCCACCTGAGGACTGCTGCCTGTGGCATAAAAGAACTGGAGAGGAAGATTGTTACTTGTTGATAGATTGTTGGAAGATTGTTACTTAGAGAAACTCTCCGTTGCTAGTTTTCCTGATGTGAACTTAGCTGCTCTAGTCAGAGCTCAGGTCTTCGTCATAGCTGGGAATGGCTGCTGTTCTCCTCAGGGAAGCTCTGGTTTCCACTGGAGCGAGACTTCCTCGCTCCACTGTAGTTCCCGCAAGCACAGGCTTTGTGGCATTTGCAGTAGAGCTTTGGGCCTTCCTGGGGAAGATCCTTTGTTTGGACCTGCACAAGACAGTGCTGTGGGCTCTAGGCCTCTGGCCGGACTCACAGAGGACATCGCCTTGGGCTCTGAACCTCTAGCTGGCCTTGGATGGGGCACTGCTGTGAGATCCAGGCCATCAGCTGGGTTCCTCAGGTCTCTAGTGTGTGGCTAGATCTATTGAAGTCTCTGCATTTGACCTTTTGGGTGACCCATATGAAATCACACTATCAGTTATGTGTCCTGTATGAAATTCTCTTGCAAATATCCTTTTTATTTACAGCATCCCTTTTACTGTATTTATGTCGTAGTGAGAGTGGATTGAAAACATGGGCTCTAGTACTGGGCCTACAACAGCTTTGTGATTGTAACATTATACATCACCTTGAAAGGAACATGTGCTAGGGGAAGAAATGATGTAGAAGTACACAGAAGTGATGAGCTTACTGCCTACATATAACACCCTCATCACAGGCCAGCAGACCTCGTGTTCTCCCCTCCTTCTAAAACAGACAAAGCTGTTTCTATGGCAGGGATATAGTCTGAAAGAATGCTGGGTTTAACCCCTCATGTTAGAAAACAGTGGATTAGGCTGAGTTCATGTTAATATTTCTTCAAATGTCAACATTCTGGGAATTCATTCACTAGCAGAGCACTGTGTACATGAAATCAACATTTGTGCTATGTCTTAATTTTGCAAACTGGTATTTTGAGTGTGACCCTTCTTTTATCTCCATCTAGGCAGACTTCAACTTTATTTGCTTTTCATTCTTTTGTTACTAAACACATTTTTAATCTCTGCGCTTCAGTCTATTGATATTTGTTCCTATTTGGCTCATGTTTTCTCTTTATGCCTTTTTTCTCCTTAGGTTTAGTTGAGAAAATTCAATCTTATTGGCTTCCTTCAAATCATCTAACATTTTTGCTTCATCTTCTCCAACATGGCTGTTATTACGCCTCTGTTTCATGTTTTGTTTCTGCTTTAAAATTGGATTGCTGAGAGCATGTCTGAGACAGAGAAAGACAATTATTTCTCTGATGTTCTTCTTTGTGGTACTTTTTTTTTTTTTTGAGAAACTCCTGTTACAAAGATTAGAAAGAGACAAACTAGTAGCATTTTAACTGGGGCAACCATCACTGTGAAATTGTCTTGGATGTGATTTCAACACAGGTAGTGCTCCACATGCTCGTGAGAATGCTGACGGGCTCTTCATTATGGCTGGGGACGTGGAACTAGGGTACGTATTTCTAATGTTGCACTGTAACTACAGAGACAGGTATCAACCAATATACAGTGCTTGCAAGAGTAAAATGCCCTGACATTCACTCCCATCCACAGGAGTGCACTAGGCTCCCCTGACATCCTGCAGACCCATTTGAGAGTATATTAGATATCCAGTTTACTTGCCTATGTTTCTATGTTGCTAAAAAAAAAGAAAGATGACTGCTCATTTTGTGGTTAAAAACATAAGACTTCAGGACTGTCTTTGTTAGACTTCATAACAACAGTACTTGGCAAATATCTCCCAAATTGAAATTCCTTTCCTTGGAATTAGACAAAATTATTACTTTAAAAAAAGAACTTTACAGTAAATAAGACAATAGACAAACGTACCTGTCATAATGCCTGACATATATTCATTTAACATGCATAGCTTTGGAATTTGTCTACTGTGCATTGTTTTGTGTGCTTTATGTAGTCTGATGTTTTCACAGATAGAAAGCATCAGAGGAGCCTAATTATGTAGCCGAAGCTAGCACAGCTCATCCATGTGGATATCATAACTCAGACTCAGACAACAGAGCTCCAGAGTTTTCACTCTATTTGCATTCTCAATAATCCCTGTCTGAATTAGAATACATTCCTCTCACTTGTAGAAAACCAAACTCTCATTAAAAAATTTCACCGTCAACCCCGGAAATTTTCTATTGCTATCTCAAGTTCTTCTAAATAATTCAGAACTTCCAATGGATTTCCAGAATATGGACTTCCAGATTCTTCTCTAGAACAACCTAAGTAGTTCAGTAATTCAGGATGTCCCCACCTCCAGCACTGAAACTGGCTTCAGTTTAACATCTAGTACCCATGATGCACCTGTGCTGTTTCAGAGCAACCACAAAACTCCTTGGCAGAATGAAATGGGTTAAATCTCACTTTCCTCTCTTAGGATTGGTTTCAGTGGTTCAAAGGGCTTGTAAGGCTAGGAAGTATACTAAATTTTTAATTCTCTTTTTTTTTTTTTGAGAATTTTCTGTCCCTCAGTGGCATTTCGTATATTTTCTTGTTGCTCTCTCCAATAAAATAAAATAATAAATGAAAGGCAAGAATAAAAATGAAAAGGGGGACCCTTAGTTAATGAAAATGTAATGATGAGAAGGAGGAAGTGGGAAGAGGAGATTTTAGAGTTTATGTCTTAATTTTGCAAACTGGTATTTATACCGAGAGATATGCATCAGTAGAGTATTAGACCTGTCTTTTTCTTTCTGATTAACATTTAAAGAAAAATTTTGCTCCTTACATAGTTTGAATGATTCTCAGAAAATTGTAATCTCAAGATAAAATACATGGTCACTTGATATTTACCATCACAAAAAGAAGCAACAGATACTTTACTTGTTATTTCTGCTATGTCCTTATTATTTCTGCTATGATCAATCTCTGCATTTACTCAATTTAATAATTGAAATATTTGGAAAATGTCAAAACACTTATATTCTCATTTTTAAAGCCACAATCTGTCTTGCAGCTGTCAGCTTATAGCAAAATGCTAATATTATCATAAAACAGAATTGTGTCTCACCAAGTGTTGGTTGGATTTAATTCCATGAAAAGACACACACACACACACACACACAAACCCACTCTCTCACACACACACACAGAGTTATTTTTAGGTGTTTGTTTTAATACTACTTAAAGATTTAAAGTTAAACTCTATGAAATGTGTAAGACATCACAATACCTGCAATGTTAAATGAATGTGTAATATACATTAATAACAATTTTCAATGTTTTCAGACATTTTAAAATTGACCTTTATACTATCTTTATTAAGCAAGTACTGGCATTTCAATTTATGTTTGAATGGATAAATATTAAATAATGTGGTATTACTGAAATCAAGTAAATTTCTAAGCAGTGACTACACTAGTTTAATTTGACAAAAACTTATATCATCCTGATGTGTATATTTACTGTATATATTTCATGAATTTTTACTTTCTCATGTCCATTCCTCTTTACTCTTCATATTATTTAATTCAACTATTGCATCTTATTGAATTATATTTTATTGTTCAATTCTAATGTGTGGAGACCCATGCATTTACCTAACTATATAGTACTACAGTGATAGGAATATGAGACAAAACATAAATTCATAACACATAGGGGACATGAACCATCAGGGAAGTGGAAAAAGGAGGCATAGATAAGAAGTATATTCATATGGAAAAAATGAAAAACAATTTACAACCTCAGAATATTCCTTAATATTCAAAATAACTAAAATATAATGTAAATTGCAGAATGATACTTCCAAACAATTTTAAGTTTTACACTAGTACCAAAATAATAGGATGTTAAAATGAAGCATAACTTTATATAGTCCTTAGGATATTTTCAAGTCAACTTGATTAGTTTTACCCAGATATATGAACTTCATTTTTAAAAAAAAAATTTCCTGTGCCACTTTTTAGTTTTTTTCTACTTTTTTTTAATTTCTCTGTTTTTTATTCATTTATTTTTAATTGAATTCCTTATTGATACAATTTATATACATCTCACAATCATGAATAACATTGGGGAATTTGTACCAGTATATGACACAAGTTAATTCTCATTTTTACCCATATCCCTACCCACCCACACCTCCCCACCCCTTTTATACATAGTCTTTTATTTTCTTTCTGAATCGTACTTATTCCTTCCCCTCACTACATTCCTATACATATTCCCATTCTTTAAAAACTATTATACTTTGTAGAGCTCATTTGCATCTACAGGTGTTCATATCAAAGAGAAGATCTGGTATTTGCCTATCTGTGATCTACTTATTTCACTTATTAGTATGTCCTCCAGGTGTCTCCATTTGCACATAAATGAATGGATCGTGTCATTCTTTATGGCAGAGTAACACTCCATTTTATTAAAAAAAAAAAAACATCTTCTTTATCCAGTCTCCAGTTGATGGGCATTTGGGTTGTTTCCAAGACTGAGTTATCATCAACTGAGCTGCTATGAATAAGGGTGTACATCTGTCTTTCCAGTATGATTTTTTAAAATTCTTTTGGGTATATTCCTAGCAGGGAGATAGCAGGGTCAAATGGGACCCCTAGTCCTAGTTTTCTGAGAAATCTCCACACAGATCTCCACAATGGTGGCACAAGTCTGCAATCCCACCAACAGTGGAGAAGGGTTCCTTTCTCCCCACAGCCACGCCAGCATTTATTGTTGGTTGATTTTGTGATAGCGGTCGTTCTTTGTGGAGTGAGATGAAATCAGTGTTGTTTTCATTTGAATCTCTCGAATGACCAGTGATGTTGAACATTTCTTCATATGCTTCTTGGCTGCTTTGACTTCTGCCTCTGAGAAGTGTCTTCATTTCACATGCCCAGTTTTGAACTGGGTCTTTAAACTTGGGGAGGCTGATCTGTTCGAGTTCTTTATATATTGTAGGTAATAGCCCTTTGTCTGATAAACAGCTAGTAAAGATTTTTTCCCATGTTGTTGGTTGTCTTTGCAGTGCCAATGACTTCAGACCTGAGGACCAGTGGAATAGATTAGAAGACCCAGAAACAACCCCAGATACACTAAGCCACCTTATCTTTGACAAAGGAGGCAAACATCCCCAATGGAGGAAAGACAGCCTCTTTAACAAATGGTGCTGGAAAAACTGGGCTTTAACCTGCCAAAAGCTAAAGCTAGACCTATCTCTTTCACCATGCACAAAACTAAAATCACAATGGATACGAGACTTAAACATTAAACAGAAAAAATAAGCCTGCTGGAAAACAAGTTAGGTAAAACTCTTGGAGACATTGGCTTAGGCAGAGACTTTATGAATAAAACCTCTATAGCACAAGAATTAGCAGAAAGAATCAACAAATGGGATCTCATCCTACTGAAAAGCTTCTGCACAACAAAAGAAGTAATTGGCACTGCTAAAAGACAAGCAACAACATGGGAAAAAAATCTTTTTTTCCTGCATTTTGATAGGAATGAAATACTTCATGTTCATGATTGGACTCAGTATATAATTAATTAGAAGAGACTATGTTAAATATTTGGCAACTATCTTTCTAGTAAATCAACAATCCTAAAATAAATCCTTGTTATTGAGACAATTGGCTTATATTTCACTTGTTTTCAAAATGTTGTCCTTACAACACATTTCTTTGGGAATGCTTTTTTTAAATTATTTCTAACTCTAACAAAAATTCTCGACCCATACTGAAAATACATTATTTTTCTATCATTTCATTATGCTCATAAAATATGTAAAATTTCTTTAGAGTGGTTGATAATTCTGTAGTATTTTTCTGAATATAATTCATTTATGGCCATTGTGGAACATGAGATATTCTTAGCTGGAGGTGATAAATTTCGTCTAAGTAGGAACAAGAGAGATATTAACCTTTGAGATTAAGATTTTGCTTGCAGATAAAAAAGTGGCTGAAGATAAATGTCACTAAGGCAGAAGGAGACAGAAATGCAGGAATCTACAGATGTGTAGCCAGTGCATTACCTTCTGGATTCTAAACTTTCACTAACTTTCCAGGCATCATCTGTTGTCCTGGTTACCTTAATTTAAAGCATCTGATCAGAACATCTCACAGAAGTAGGGAGCATGCTGGGATCAGGGTTTTGACTTCTGAGTTCATGTCCCGATGTGAGGATTGCTCATCTAAGGGCTGAGACACAGATGAGGAGCACACACCCAGGAAAGTGCTGAAAGGCGGCCGGTGAGAATCACCGAGTGCTCACTGAATGAAACTCATGTTTATTTATTAATATTGACATAGCTCAAGATATGATGACAGAAATGTACAAAATTAGGGAAATCAAAAACATTAAGAGGAATTGGAGGACAAATGATCAGTTAAAATTATCTATTGAGCTTTTTGTAGGATTAAATTGTGTTTTTTTGTCTCTTCTGTGCATCGCGTGATGCAGTTTCTACATGTACTCCACGAAGTGAACACTAAAATAGGCCATTTTTTCAAATAAGGAAACACAGACAAAATGCTCCCAGATGACACACGCAGGTAGGATTAGAGCATAATTCCAACCTGGGACAGTGGCTCCTAACAGCCAGGCAGTACATCCTCTGTGGTTCTGCATCCTTTTGAAGAAGGAGGATCTCTTTCATATTCCACCTTGCCTTTCACCTTCCCATAAATACTAGAAGCGATCCTCATCCCATGTGACACTGCGGAGAGTCCACCCACTAGAGAATGAAGCCCCAGGATTCACTCATATTTGAAAAACACTAATACTCATTAGTGGATAAAGAGAACATGGAAAAAGAGAGAGCAGACCGTATGCTTTCTACACTTATTATAAAGTCAGATAATGGTGTTTGTTTGTGAGACTATTGATCTATAAAACACCCATGTACTTATCATGAATGAATGTCAACATTACAGCTATTCTAGTTAAATACAGTGATAGAGAAGCCAAAATGAAGACCTTACAAACAAGATATTGTGGATAGACAGGCAGACAGACAAACATAGATATCCCACATGTAATGTCCCCTGCAGTGACATTTGTTATAAAGATTTAAACTTATTAGCAAAAGTCTAGATTAATTATATATCAGAGTAAAGGGCACTAAGTAAAATGTAGATGAACAACATAGCATACAGGAAGTTAAAATTCCCCAATGTTATATGTGTTTGTGAGATGTATATAAATTGTACCAATAAAGAATTCAATTTAAAAAAGGCTAGCCAAAATGTAGCCATACATATTTAATATAAAAATACAAATCTGGGTGAAAGTCATCAATGTATGTTCATAATGCAAAACACATCTCACGTGAACCGTGTGAATGGTTGTCAGTAGCTAGAAGATGAATGAGAACCTTACAGAAAATGATACCAAATTAATATTTAAGAGAAGGTCTGTGGAAGGCTTATATTGGTATATCAAGAATGGAAAATATGATGAATATAATTCTTTGCATTGTTTTCTATATTCATAGGATAGTTAGGTTTAAAAGGAAGCAGCATTTAGTCTCTTGCTCAACCATCTCCCTAATATGGACATTTTCAAACATGTTGTAGTAGCCTGTTATTTTCAGGCAGGTGTGTATTTATCATACCCAATTCATTCAAGAAAAATATACCCCTTTGCATTAAATAGGAGAACATTTCTTAGCATTATGGCTAATATTGAGTTTAGAGCTGCTAAAAGATGTTTGTATACATCTCCACGAATTTGAGTTGTTGTGGAGTATATGATTTGGAACTCTAAACTTGTCTCACTTAACTTGCCAGATGGTATCTTTGTATGGGACTACCTGTTGGGCAGAACTCAAGCGAATTTCTGAGCCAATATGCATAAATACTTTATCTCTTTAGGGGATCCATCTCTTTTCTTCTCTGTTGATACTATTTGTTAATGATTTGCCTGCTAGCAAGGTTGGCATGGGCATACTTTTTCATGCAAGAAACCATATTGTTTCATAACAGACTGCCTGACATTTTCAAGACAAACTCCAACTGGGCACTTGGAATTTACCCTTACATCTAAATGGAAGTTACTATAATAATGTATTACTTAATAATGAATTTTGAAAAGATTTGAAAAGTCATAAGTTGCTGAAAGTAACTTCATATATTTTGTGTGCAAGAGTAGTTGTAGGGAATCAAACATTATCAAGTAAAATTAGATATCACTTAATTAGAACACCACAGTGCTTCGTCTTCCAACTCAGTTGCCCTTGTTATACCCACTAGCCAGTGCTCATTGCTTCAAATCAATGTAAAAGAATTATTCATTTCCATAAGTTCGAAAATTACCAATCCTCATAGGCAAATTTACAAGTACATGAAAACAATATTTTTTTTTTGAGACAGGGTCTCGCTTTGCAGTTCAAGCTGGCTCTGAGCTCACTATGTAGCGCAGGGCAAGCCTCAAACTCAGCAATCCTCCTGCCTCTGCCTCCCAAGTGCTGGGATTACAGGCGTGAGCCACCACACCCGGCTGAAAACAATATTTTTATGTAATTGTTGCACTTGATTCACATTTTTCTATTTTGACTTATTGCTAACAACTGTTTTTATTTTCAATTATTTAGACTTTTTTCACTTTCTCCCTCTTCAGTTTCATCGTTTTCCAACTTGATATGAGCTACTAACCAAAATGGCTTCAATCTGTTTCATAGATACAGTTCTTGTCTCTCCTTCCAAAGTTTTCACTAGGGAATTTTCTGGTGAATACCAGGTGTCAGGTTTTTTGACTTGTGGTTCTCCCATTCCTATCTCATGCTCTGTAAATTATTATTATGAAGAAAATTTCCATTTCCCTTAATATTTCACTAAGGTCATGTCCAATTTCAAATCATATCTTTCATTCACATCTCTCTACACTTACATATCAATATACATACATATGAGGGTTCATATATGTATGTTACATATATACACATTAGATACTCATTTTTCTAAGAGTTATATGTGTTCAATAAATCATTTGTGAAATACACAGTATAAAGATACTTTTAAAATCCCAAATCTAACCATACAAATGTAAAAACTATTAATAATTCTGATTACATGACCTTTTTAAAAGACCACGCAGAAAATGCACCTAAATATAGTATCAAACAAATTACTTCTTTAAAAATACTTAACACAAATGAGTGTAATGGATGTACTTATGGAATGTATTTGAAACTTTAACATTTGAGGAGAACAATTGAATGAACCATTTTTGTTTGCCAAAGTTGATCGGAATATTCCAAATCTTTCCACTCTGTTTTATCAGACTCATTCAATGCCTGCTTGGAGCAATCTGTGAGTTTACTGTTAAATTATAATAAACTCATTGTACCGAAGGTAAGAACAGGTGTGGATTAAGTGGAATAATTCTATGTATCTGTTGAATTAAACTGTTGTACTTTTATTTGGTTATTTTTTCAAGTGTGCATATGTTATAATGTATTTTAGTTAATTATTTAACACAAAGTGTCTGTTTTTAAGACAGTTTTGATTTATTTCCATATTCCATATCTTTCCTACTACATTCTTTTTCTTCTGTATCTTTTTCAGCTCTCATTAGCAACTCATTCATAAACCACTTTGTGAGAAAATCTTTCCTGCTGATAAAGCATTAAACTGCTTTAAAATTAACAGTGAATATTACTCGTAATGTTTATGCCTTATTCAAGCAAGCAGTATGCTACCATGGAACATGGTAAGTCATGACATTTTGAGATGCTGTGATGTTCCACTTTCTGCTCCATCCATGTCCTCCATGGTGCCCAGTAATCCTCTTATTCAACTGTACTGAACTGCATGTGTGTTTATTTCCAAAGCCTTTCTTACTTTCTTCAAACTCAAAATCCTCTCTCTCTTTGTCATTCTTGAAAAATAAAAAAAAAAAGATCTGAAACAAGTTTGTAAACTCCAGGAATCGCCTGAAATGATGCCAAAAGGAAGTTTGATATTTTTCATGGTAGGGAGGAGAAAGCATTTCAGCCAGTGTTTCTCCTTGATGGTGAGAGGTTTTCAGGGCCATGAGAATCAAATCTTGGTACTGAATCCACATTCAGATTCTGCACTAATTATTTCCCTTGTCTAGTATAATTAGATCTCTGTCTACACGTTTCTCTCCATCATTTCTAACACTAAATTGTCCCACTTTACATTACAATCTTTATTCAGGACTTCAACACAATACTTGTTACCATAGCTTATAACTCTACCTGGCTTCTAGGGTCTGCAAAAATTTATTTCACACTGATCCTTTTCCCTCCACTGATTTGCTTTTCACTTTATTGTAGATACTTAAAGCAGTGGTTCTATTTGACAACTGGACTTTTTACAAATAAATAAACAAACGCACCCATTAAAGTCTCTCTTGAAAGTGCTATTTGTCAGACAAACTGAATCATCGTAATTACTGATTTTCAGCAGAGTATGAAATTTTGAGTATCCTTTCACGGGCTTATTTGCTGTTTTTCATTGCCTAATGTTAAAACTTAAAGCTGGCAAGAAACTGTAGAGTTTTGTTGTTTATTCTCCTTCACAAAGCGATTATAGTCAAGCGGGAGGTGAGTCCAATCATGGCCTCTCAGTGATGATACTCTCATTATTTTCAAGGCAACACCTGTTTTCGGCATCATTACATACTAGAAAATCATGCTTTCCATTGAACAAGATCAGTGACAACAACCTAAGCCTTTTAAGTTAAACTATCTCATAAAAATATCTCATTAATATTCTTTGCTCTTTAGAGACTTGTTGTGTTATCCTTTCTGCAACAGTTTCTACTCGCAAGGCCAAAAGGTCACAGAGTAATTCTCCCAGAGGTCATTCACTGAGTTCCTACTACCCAGTCTCATTACTGCTGAACTAGCTCTTTAGCTCTTAATATTCTTCGCGTAGTATGACACCTCTTAATTCAATTATTTCAATTATGATACTAGCAAAGGTAGGATGGACTTTCCTTTCTTTTTATCCTTTTCTACAGGATGGTGGCATCTTTTCACTGACTGGATGCTGTTGACATGTTTCTCTCTCCTCTCTCTCTCTCTCTCTCTCTCTCTCTCTCTCTCTCTCTCTCTCTCTCTCTCTCTCCCTCTCTCTCTCCATTCAAATTTCCACATACAACAAACTACTACTAACAGTGATCATACAGTGATCTTGACTGATATAAATGTGAAGCAACTGCACACATTTAACTTGTGTTTAAATGTGAAAAGAAAACATAATTTGGGTTTGGAGATAAAGCTCCCCTGCCCAGTGCCTGAACAGCAAGCATGAATCCTTGAGTTCAATTCTTAATACAACCCCCCCATATATAATAATACGAATGACAATAGAAGTCTAGAAGCAACAAAAGGGAAAAATTCCATACCAATGAACAATCAACAATGCTAAATATTTCAAGGGAAAATTAAACATAATATAAACAGAGTAGAAAGATATATTGATATTTTAGAACCTGGGATCAGAGGAAATAAATATTGACAAAATGAAGACAGTCAATAAAGGCCAAGTATCTAATGATTGAATAGTGAGGAGAGATTTGCCTCTGACCTTGTTGGAAATGAGCTGACCATGGAAAGTTAAAATCTGTATTATGACTAGGTCATAACTAATCATGTTAAAAATTCAGTAGATATTTGAGATTCATCTACACAAACCAATGTGTTCTTTAAGGCATTTCAAACAAATTTAAATTAGAATTAAAATGCAAACTTTTCCAAAGACAGTGGGATAGAAGGACAACAAAGAAGCACAATGATAAAATAATAATCACTAATATGTGATTAATTTTTTGCAATTTATAAAACAACATAAAATATAGATGCTTATTTTGCCTTCATAGAAATCCTATTAAATCTACGGGAAAGATGATAATAGCTTTTGCTTAGAGACAGTGAAAGAAAATGGGAGAAAAAGAACAGCAAAACAAACATTTAGGAGCAGAAAGAGTCTTTGATAAAGTCATTGGGTATAAAAATGGCTTAAATGCTAAGGACATTGACTTGTCTTACTAGGAGTTGGTTGAGATGCTGGTGTATCAAATTTAAGTATTGAATTTAATTCTAAGAAAGATAACATATCAGGAAACAACAGCAGCTGATGAAGAGAGTAATCAGCATGATAGCTGGCCTGGAAACATGCCCCAGTGTAGTGAATGACTGGTTTCAGAAGTTTGAGTCCAAGGGAAGGGAAATATTTGGTTCTTACATTATGGATGAAATGTCATGTTAAAATCCTCAGACAGTCTTGGTGTATGACTAATGCTTTGCACAGCAAGATTCAACTGTGACATCACATTCTTAAAATTTATGGCTCTGATGATGATCCACAGAACTTTGGAAGATACAGAGAAAGAAAGAGGGAGGAGGGATAACTTCACTGATAACTTGCCTTCAAGTTCCAACCTTCCAGCAGGACTACGGTTGGCCAGCTGGGAGGCAATGGTTGCAAAAAGATGGGAAATGCAGCTTCAGCAAGTTGGCTCCTGAAATAATTCACTCAGATGAAAAGAGGACAGTGCTTTTGTGAATAAATGGCATGTGCCCCGCAGCATTTCTCTGAGTCCTGTGATAACCTCTTGAGGAAGGCTTAATGCCATCTTAGTGGCAACGAAGGTGGAATAAACTAATATGTCTTTTACTACACACTCCAGGTTGCTACAAACACTAAATTAGATTTTAATAAATATTTATTATTCTCAACTTGTTATCTTGACTTGCAGTACTAGTTCTATATTTATTAGGATTTTTTTTCTCTTTCAGACCATGTGGGAAACATCACTTAGACTCCAAATACCCCACAGCTCTTTCTAATAAAGCTAGTCACTAAATAAATGTAAGCCAAGATAAATTTTGGGCAGTCAGAACTGGTAACCAAGTTGCAATCATAATTATTTACATCATGTGATTTCAAATTAATTGGAATTTATTTAATTTAATAATTAATTCTGCACTCCAAGAGAATATAGGTAAAATCATTTTATACTGAACTCATATATTTAGTTAGTGGCATATTTCTTGTCATACTCCTCATTCACGGGTTCAAATTTTTAAATTGCATTCTTCAGTGAAATGAACTGTGTACTTGTGTAGAATAATTCATATCTCTAGTAATGATTAGTTTTAACATGTAGAAGAGGAAAAGGAAATCATCCTATTATACCTGGAATAGGAAGCATATTTACATATACGTCTGTCTAATTAAAATGTACAGGGAAATTGATAACTAAAATAATTTGCTAAAAATTATCTTTTTTCTTTTCTGGTCTCTTTATTAGCTTGATGCCCATGTATTTTTAGATATTCTTAGAATCATAGAAAATATATACATATATATAGTTATTTCTCTCCATTTATTTTAATACAGTATGTTTCTTTAGAGGTGAGTGTATTAGTTTCTGAGGGTTCCCATAAAAACTTGTCAAAGACAGATGGTTAAGAAACAATAGAAATATATTATCTCAGACTTTGGGAGTCTAAACTTTAAGTGAATGCATTTTCAGAGACATGCTCCCACTAAAAGGTTAAGAGAAGGATCCTTCTGTAACTCTTTCTAGGTGCTGGTGTTTCCCCGAGTCTTCCCCTGATTCCTAGCTAGCCTTACTCAGCTTCTGCCCCATCCTCATGAAGCCTCTCCGATGTCTCCTGTAATCTCTCCTCCTCGGATTACGCCAGCATTGGACGTGAGCTCCGTGCAATCCAGTAGGGTGCCATCCGAACTACTGGCATTGAAACCCCTTATTTACAAAGATAGCCAAATGCTGCAGCTCCAGATGAACGTGAATTTTCAAAACTGATTCACTACTGGAGAAATAAAGTCTAAAAGTAAGAGAGGTCAGTAGAGGGCAAGAAAAATAAAGTATAAAATGTTTGTCACAAGAACAAAGGCCTTAATTTGAGTCACTTATCACTGAGACAGTCCAGGAATCTAATACAATGAAGGGGCTCATTGCTGGATTGAAATTATACTTGTACAATATTTTTTTCTAGTGACATATTACTACTAAAGTCATAAACACTACAAAATATATGTCTATGATACCAGTTTCTGAGTCTGAAAAAAAGGACTTGTAAAATATGAAGTAGAATAGCCATAGTATCTAAATATTTATGTATTTTTAAAAAAATTAACTACCTACAATTCTCTCACCCATAAATTATAGTTATGACTATGTGTAAACAAAGGCATATGTAGTTTGGGGCTCCAGCGTTTCTGGTCTCCCACAAATAGCTAACGCTGAAAACATCAGCTCAAGAAAAGCATTGAGCCTAATCGGGAAACACCTGTGCCTGGCTGCTTTTAGGTTTTTCTGGATCTGGGACCACTGTATGTTACTCTTTCTCCTTTGGCCCAAACTAATACATTTGTAATTATTTCTTGGACTTTGATTTCTGAGTGTTTACTGCCTCACAGTCTTCCAGAGTCAAATGTGTAAGTTAGGCCACTGATTTTCCCTGGGTGTGCACAGAGCCTCACGCAGACGCACAACACTCCAGAGGTACAGGTCTGTGTAAGAGCTTCCCAGGCCCGTGCAAGAGCCCTTTACGCCTGCCTGGTTCTCCGGAACTCCAGGTTAAGTTTCCGGATAGTTTCTTCCTTGCCTCAAACTGCATGACCCTCACATCCAATTGTGTGACGTTGACCTTCTCAGAAAGTTTACTATTGCTCTGGAATTGCTTCTATTGCTTTCAGCTGTCTCTCCCCAGATATGGATTTTTTTTCTCTTCTCAAATCAAACCAGAACCTTTCGTGGAAAAGGTGCTTGTCCTGTGGCCTAGTCTGTTCTCCATGCAGGAAAGCTGAGTGAGAGACAGGAGCACATCAAGTGAAAATACCAGACTCCCACTGTCCAGACAACTGGTTGGGATAACTCCAATAAACAGTTCATTTCTTATATCCCTTTGGCTACTTTCATAATCCTAAAGTAATTACTTTAGGAATTTTTATCCATTTTATCATAGAGTTTTCAGGAGAGGATTTAACAAACTTCTCATTCACTGTCTCAGAGCCTCTCTCTGCTCACTCATGTGAAATGAGTCCTGCCTCTATCGAGCTTCTAGGACAGCACCCTGAATGGTAGAAATGCCCTAGTGTCCTCAGGTAGATGTACACATAAAGATTCAGGTAATACAAAATGTAAAAAATAAAGAAGTATTTGGCTTTTGGTTATCACATTAAAATATATTGATAACAGTATTAAAATATCTTTTCTAAAGTCATCTTTTGATCTATGCAAAAGAACCCCTTAAGTCATTTCAGGATAGCTTTATGTCGATTTTTCTACTAAAGGGTAAAGGTGTCATATGCGTGTCTGCAGCTGTTCTCAGAGAGGTTGGTAATGATGAGAAGGTGTAAATATTAAAACAGAGAGGACTAAAAGGTGAGTGTTCTGAGGAAGTATGAAAGGAATTTTACCTCAGATGTCAAACAGAATTTTATTACCCTATGTTAGTATTCATTCTAGTGAACCAAACACCTATCTAGTACAATATTCATAAAAATCTTGTTTAGAAGTGCAGAAGACATAATTAGTAACTACATACTGGTTTTAAAAAAAACACATTTTAAAACGATTTTCTTCCACAAAGTCCTGAGACTCTAAGGGAGTTTTCTCCTTCTAAATGCTGATTCTTCTTACATTTATAACAATCACATAGATAATTTTTATACTCATTTTGTCAATGTTGAAGGCTGGCAAAACTCTTGAAATAATTAGCAAAGTGTATAAAATTCAGCCAATATCAATTCATTTTTTTTAATGTTTGCTCCTGCTAAAGGCAGAAGCCATGACCTCATACACAATAAGCACAAGCTTCTACCTCAGAGTGAGACCTCAGGTGTCATTAGTATAAAATACAAAAAAAAAACACATCAATTCGATGGTGTTTTACTAGGTCTGTGTTGTAAACATAAACCTATCTCAGGAACTAAGTTCCCAAGGGAAAGTGTTTATGATACTGCTCTTGATCTTTTAGGACAAGAACAAAATATGTAGGATTTAGAAAACTACTCTGAGCAACTCTGATTTTCTACCATGTCAGTAACCTGGACTTTTTTTCATTGTAATGAAATGCAGAAGAAGAATAAACAGGGGTGTTAAAACCAACCAAATATTTTTAAAGCACATATGCAAGCATTTATTTCCCAGTTAACAAAGTAGTATAGAAATATAAAGCATTTTTAGACTAAATCAATGATAATATATCAATTAGATATGAATATTAATTATGATTTTACATATCACTAAAATACTTTTCCTTTTTTAGGAGAAATAATCTCAGGGAGTCATGCATAGTCTTACCTAGCTTTACAGATATAAAATCTGAATGAAATGAGAGATGATAAAAATGTAAGACCCCCACTTTTCTTCCATTTAAATATATTTTCATATTCCACATATCTGACATTATTTTCTCACTGAAGAATAATTGTTTATTCTTCTCTTGTGGTCTTTACAGATCCTTCTGTCACCTGCAATCCCAAGATAGAAAATGTGTTTGGTGGAAGAAGATCAGTACAATTTGGACACAAAAATGAAAAAGAGCTCTTGCTTTTGTGCCATTGCAAGCAATTTATTTTACTCAGCAGGTCTCTCTTATTGGCTTGAGAGTTTACTTTGCCCGGTGAGCCAAGAGTGGTTGGCTGAAAATGCCCCTTCAAAGTGCCAAACTCACTCTGATCCAAAAACAACAGAGATCAAATCAACAGCCTCTCAGCCTCTGGCAATGGTTCCATGTATCTGGCTCCTCCTGAGAATTTTATATTTCCTTGATTAACAAATAGAAGGTGGAGGAAGGAGGAATAACATGATATTTGGCTCCAAGATAGAACACAATAAGCTGAATACTAACTATAAATTACACCAAAACTAAATAAAGGGAACAAATTATTTGGAAGGAATATGATGGTTGCTATTACATTACCTCTCACATAGTGAAAAAAATTGCTATATAATTTTTTAAACTTTCTTCAGAGGTGAAATAAGCCTGGAAATGCAAAACTTTTCTGAAAGATGTATACTGAGTGACTATAAAATTGTTATGCAAGTACACCAATGCAAAACAATATTTTTTCAATGATAGCACTAGGAACACAACTTACCACTTAAATGTATAAATTCAAGCTACTTTTCTCCTGGAGTATTCATTTCAATATAGAATTAAAAGAATCTTGCGGTTCATAATTTTATCAATTTTGTACAGCTTTTATAATTTAAAATTTGCAAAGATATTACATGTGTATAATTATGTGATTACTAACATTTATATGATTTTATACTTCATAATATTTGAAAACTTTAATCCTGTTTGTCATGGTTCGTTGGTTTCTATCTCAAATTTTTTTTTCTTTGCTTTTTGAGACAGGGTCTTGCTTTGTAGTTCAGGCTGGCCCTGAGCTCATTATGGTGCCCGGGCAAGCCGCCGCGAACTCAGCAATCCTCCTGTCTCTGCCTCCCGAGTGCTGGGATTACAGGCGTGAGCCACCACGTCCAGTACTGTGGTATGCGGTGTTGATTGTTGGTGGGTGTGAGTCTCCACGCCCAGCATTATATGTGGTTACCGGGGATTGAACTCAGGTCCTTGAGCTTGCGAGGCAGGCGCCGGAACCACTGAGCTAACCCTCCGGCCCTCTGTCTCAAATTTTACGTGTTATTTTTTTCAGCCTCAGAATTGGAAACTTGGAAATATAACCTGTAGTGCTTACAAGATTTTATTTAAAGAAGTATATCTTCAACCTCGGTGTAAATGAGTTGCAAATCTACATGACGAGTGGATTGCTTCCTAATTCCCAAGAACCTCTCTAAGCATGCTGAGCCTCACATATTAGTTAGTTGACCATTATTTTTAATGCAGCAAGTATAGAACGGAAATAATAAATCTTCATGAGCTTCTCTTTTATGCCTCTCTCTTTAGAGATTCAACAACCATAGCTAAAAATGATACAATTAAGTTTTCCCTTGTGGGTGAAACTAGCTGTTAGGTCATAAGAAGAACATGTCTTTGTTGATCTTTGCTCCACATACAGTAAGTATATCAGAGGTCAGGACAATGGAAGTATCAGAAAAGAAACACAAGTCAAATTTTAAGAGGTGATCTGGAGTTTTTGAAATCAAGGCTTAGAAAGTAAAGAGGCATATTTAAAGAGACAAAAAAAATGTAGGATATCTGTTGGGAAAAAATCCATAGTTTCATAAAGCCAAATCTTAATTTTAGTTTGAAAGAATGTATTTTGTGACTTTTATGCTATAAATAAATCTTACTGTGCCAATGTTTTCCTGAGATTTGATGAAAGACGAAAAGAAAGAACTGTGGATTACATAACTACATTGCCTCTTTCTGATGAAAAAAAAAAAACAGCTATCTCAAAGGTTACTAGCACAAGAGAATAATTGAAAATGTCGTACCCCCAAGGAATATCTCTCATCTAATAATACAGTCTCATGCTAGTGAATTTCCCAGAAATCATAAAGGGCAACAGAACTTTGGAATTCTGTCTTTCCACAAATAGAATTTAATTAAAAATCAATTTTCCAGATGAAACCTAACTGTACACATTAATTGAGGGACAGATTCACATAGAGAAGTGTAAAAAAATAGACATATATTTGGTTGCTTTTGCTCCAAGACATAGTTGTATCAAGGATTATCCAGCTGAGGAGGTGTTTTAGGTCATGACATTGTTGCTTTTATGTGCATTCATATAACAACAAATAGAAAACAAGCGTCTAAGCATAACCCCAGTAGTAAGACCTTTATGCACTCATGGATTGAAGATCTCTGCTCCAGAGTACAGTTCTTTCTTTGTCCTATTTATTTCCATGTGGAAAAAAAGGTAAATTCAAAGGACATATGTAGATTTTTATGTACTACAATCCTTGTGTTATTTGTTTGCTCGTTTATTAGCAAAACTAAACATGAGTGTGGAAGAAAACTATGCTACCTGTCTTAAAACTCTTACAATACAAGACACATCATCATTAATGCCCTCAAAAACCCTCTTTGCTTCAACCACACTATTCCATGCTTATTGCTACTTTCCCAAGCATCTTGGAAGTCCTTTTCCATGAGTGTCTTTGTGGTGTTGTGGCTGCCTTTGATGACCTGAATTCATTAAAAAGTTTAACTTTCACCATCATTTTTACCTTGAGGGAGATACAGAAGTTGTACAGTGACAGATGCAGTAAATAAGATGGATCAGAACATCACACATTTCTTCTGAATCTCAGCACTTTCGTTAGATGGGATGCAGCTGCAGCAGCTGCCATATTGTTCATTAAACCTAAAGACAGTGACAAAAGAAAGATTCCAGAACTTCTTCATGAAGTGGGAAGAATAATATGAAAAGAGTATTCAAAGCAAGTTGGTGTATTCTGGGGGCATAGAATGGCAATATATGTTTTAGTGTGATTTTTGGTTGTTATTTTAATATAGGCATTCACCATATTTTTAATAATCCTTGTATAACAATTTAGGCAAAGTCCTCAGTCAGTCTAACATCACCTTGCCATGCTTTAAGTACATCGACTAACTGGCTTTTTTTTTTTTTTTTGAGACAGAGTCTAGCTTTGTAGTTCAGGCTGGCCCTGAGCTCACTATGTAGCCCAAGCAAGCCTTGAACTGACAACAATCCTCCTGCCTCTGCCTCCCGAGTGCTGGGATTACAGGCGTGAGCCACCATGCCGAGCTCTGTTTGGCATTTTTTAATATGTGACCCAGAAATATTTATGTTTTAGCTGTTTATTTGTTTAACCTATAAGGTATTATTTCAATGATATGCTCCAATCTATTTCATTGTTTTTGTGGCCCAGTTGATGACTAGATCACTTTTATAACCCCATTTAATGACTGTAGAAATATATAATAAAAATAAGACACATAATCACAAAAACATAGGGCGGATAGTCACCTCTGCTCATTTGTCATAATATTTTTATTGAATCTTTATTGTTACATTGTATATACACATCATGATCACACTAAACGTTGAGAATTTGTATCAGCCAGGCGTGGTGGCTCATGCCTGTAATCCCAGCACTCAGGAGGAAGAAACTGGAGGATTGCTGAGTTCAAGTCTTGCCTGGGCTACACAGTAAGCTCAGGACCAGCCTGAACTACAAAGCGAGACCCTGTCTCAAAAAAAAAAAAAAAAAAAAAAAAAGAGAATTTGTATCAGTATTCTCATTTCCTTTGCCCCAACCAACCTTCAAACCTTCAAATACAGAAGCTTTGTTTCTTTTCTTTCTTTTTTCTCTTTCTTTTTTTTTTTTCAGACAGGGTCTTGCTTTTGTAGCTCAGGCTGGCTCTGAGCTCACTATGTAGCCCAGGCAAGGCTGGAACTCAGCAATCCTCCTGTCTCTGCCTCCCGAGTGCTGGGATTACAGGCGTGCGCCACCACACCTGGTATTGTGGTATGTGGTATTGATTGCTGGTGGGCGTGAGTCTCCACGCTCAGCATTGTATGTGGTTACTTGGGGATTGAACTCAGGACCTTGCACTTGCGAGGCAGGCGCCAGAACCACTGAGCTAACCCTCCAGCCCTGTTTCTCATTTTTTAACATCACATTTTCTTTCCCCTCATTACTTACCCCTACACCCCATTTCCTTGTGAATATTTTCTATTTCACAATATATATCATATATTCTAGAACTTGCTTATATATTCAGTTTCTCATGCTAGAGAAAAGATGTGCTATTTACATATTTCTGACCTATTTATCTCACTTATGAGTATGTCTTCAAGGTATGTCTATTTGAGTATAAATGACTCAGACTTATAATCCCTTATGGAAAAGCAATACTTCAATATATATATGTATATGTGTGTGTATATATATATATATATATATATATATATATATATATATATTCTTTTTTTTTTCTTTTGAGACAGGGTCTCGCTTTGTAGTTCAGGCTGGCCCTGAGCTCACTATGGTGCCCAGGCAAGCCACCACGAACTCAGCAATCCTCCTGTCCCTGCCTCCCGAGTGCTGGGATTACAGGTGTGAGCCACCACGTCCGGCCCTGTGGTATGCGGTGTTGATTGTTGGTGGGTGTGTCTCCACGCCCAGCATTATATGTGGTTACCGGGGATTGAACTCAGGACCTTTCGCTTGCAAGGCAGGCGCCGGAACCACTGAGCTAACCCTCCGGCCCTATATATATATTCTTAACTAAACAATATTTTTCCATACATTACTATGTGATTTATTCCCAATTAAAGGGCCATCTGGTGTATTTATAAAATGTATTGTCTTCTGTGATTTTAAGACAATAAGAGACAAAAATATAAAATAAAAATAAAGATAAGAGATAATGTGTCTTTGAGTGCTGAAATCATTAGGGAATTAGCGGAGAACATGTAACCTTTTAAGTTTCATTTCCTATTGCAGGAACTTTTATTTTTCAGGGTTGACAACAAACATCTTTGAAAATGTAGTACTGTTACTTTAAATGAGCTAAATGCAATTCATATCCAACAACAAAAGGAAATCCAAAGTCTCAACTAGGGTGACAGAGTTTAGAAAGCTATAAGGCCAGCAGTCAGCAGCTTCAGAAGATTTGCAAGTCATATCAAAGACTAGTCTGAATAAATGCTTTTCTTCCCTAGGGGAAAAATCTAAGTACCACGTGTTAAAGGAAGAAGTTATCTGATTTTTGAACAACGACATCTTTTATTAAGTCTTCACAGAGACAACGAGGAACTAAAGAAATTGCATTTATGTGACTCCAGAAAAAAAGAAAGCAAAATATGGCGTCATCTGGGCAGGTTTTTCTCTTTCTGTGTGCATCAGAAGGCATAAAAGAAAACGGGTCTTTCTGATAAGTGTGTTAGTCTAAATGGGGACCAGAGAGACAGTTCATTTTGTAAACCGAAAATAAGATTTCTGGGTCTTCTTTTTGTACAGCGAATGTACAGGCTGGAGACACGGACTGGGCCTTCCTGGAAAACCTGGCCGCCCCACTCTCCTGACCGGGCTGCGACTGCACATCGTCCACCAAATGAGGTGAGCTAAGTCTAGCAGACTTTAATAGAGTTATTTTCAAAACACTGAGTCCGTGAGAGGAAATTGGCAGTAGCCTCTTGCAAAGCAAAGTCACCCCCCCAAAAATTCTTTGGGAGAAATAGGTCAAGTTTGTAGGGATGATAAATGAAAATACAGAATTATGTAACATATGCCAGTAGGAATGAAAACTTCATTGTCCTCATAGCTAATTCCTCATTTCTTTCTTCCTTCACCTTAACTCTTCTCATAGTTTGCTTTGTCTCTAACAGTCTAATAAATTCTTTGTGATAGCAGCTCATTCTTTCCTGCTGGTTCGACAGCCCTTATAGTTATGATTCGGTTTCCTCATAGTGATACTTAATCTTACCACTGTACATCTATATCAGAATTGATGGCTTCCGTAGAAAGCACAAAATAAATTCATCTCAGAATGTCCTGTCAGTGACAAAACTTTACAAAATCTTTCCTGTTGTGATTATGAATAGGAGTTTATGTTAGACTTTGATAAGGTTATTAAACCAATGTAAAGTCAATCTAGATTGGTCAAATAATCTACATATCCCACACCTTAGCAAGACTCTGAACCACCCAGTTTTTACAAACATGCCCTATGAGGACTACTTTGAAGACTGAATTCATATCTGTACATAAGTACTAGTTTTTATTTATTCTCCATTTTCCAATATAGTAGCTGTTGGACGTATGCTTATTGGAATCTCCATTTTTAATTTATTAACATGTGGTACAATTAAATTAAGCTACTCTGTACTTCAGCTATGACTCGAATGTTCAATATCCAAAAGCAGCTAGTAAACACTATATTAAATGCTCAGAGAATTTTCCTGTACACAGAACTTTCTATTAGACTGCTTACTTTGATGTCATTTATTTTAGTTCAACATGTTACACTATCTTCACTTGCATTATTTTGTAGCTGAGATCTCTTCATAGATTTTTTAACTGCACTTCAAACATCTAAACATTTTGGTTCAATTTACCCTTCACACAAACACCATGTATCATTGAAAACGTCCATCTTTATTTGCACCCAAGGTTACTGAATGATACATTTAAAAAATCAGGAGAAAATCACCAAAACACTTTGGATTGTGCTTACAATAAAGTCATAAACTCCATTTTCAACTCCTCTATTTCAAAATACCTGCCATTAGGCTCCCACCCCATTCCCCACAGCCCAGCTATTCTAAGTCCCCTTTTCACTCTTGACAAGTTTTTCCATGTTTCCCCTCCTCCATACATGTAGGTCCGCTGCCTGCTTCTGTCCTCCTGGGAGGGCCGTGGGGGGTTTGCAGGCTGATCAACAAAACAGGTCTGAGCGCGAATTTACGGTAGCACACAGCTCCTTTGGCTCATTAAGCAGAGCTGGAGTTCTAAGGAGCTCTGTCCTTCGTAGAGGACATAAGGAAGGAAAGACCCCGTTTCTCCTGCCTTTGGACACGGCTGGGTAAGGACTTGGTCCCAGGCACTGCTGCGGGCCCTTCGCCGCTGTGGGGGAGCCGGAGCGGACATGGACTCTGGGAGGCGTTACAGAAAGTGCTCGTCCACACACAGAGAGCGGTCCTTCATGCCTGGGAAACACGGTGGCCACCTCCTCTCTCTGTCCTCTCCGTATGTTGTCTGTGTCGCCCGCCTGAATTCAGCCACTATTCCTGGTAGCGGCCCTATGGTAGAGCCACTTGTCTTCAGACCAAGTATTTCCTGAGTGACTTTCACATTCACCTGAACCCTAATGTCCTAATCCTAGTCATTGCTGACTTAATCAGTTATTGCTGTGGTACAAAAGCAGAAATGAAAATAATAATTTAGCAAAGAGCCACATAACCATTTTCTAAGTTTTAGTTTTCTTTCTTTTCTTTTTTTTTTTTTTTTTTTTCTTTTTGGAGACAGGGTCTCGCTTTGTAGTTCAGGCTGGCCCTGAGCTCACTATGGTGCCCAGGCAAGCCGCCGCGAACTCAGCAACCCTCCCGTCTCTGCCTCCCGAGTGCTGGGATTACAGGCGTGAGCCACCACGCCCAGCATTATATGTGGTAACCGGGGATCGAACTCAGGTCCTTACTCTTGCGAGGCAGGCACCGGAACCACTGAGCTAACCCTCCGGCCCTAGTTTTCTTTTTTTAAAAGCATATGAGATTTGAGTTTAATAGATAAATACGTCTCTTCAAGAAAGAATACAAGAAATGGCACAGTCATCTACGAGTGACAGCATTTGTAAAGTTTTTATCAAGGATGACAAATTTGAAACCTAGTTACTATTTTCCTTTTTTATTCTGTCTGCATCAGATATGACAAGTACTCTGAGTTTTCAGAATATTGCATAGGTTATATGTGGCAAAACTAGTATTTTGAAGCTTGAAATCAGTCTCAGATTCCAGAAAACTTAAATATGGTCAGACACATTAGAATCATAGCTGTGAAAATACAATATTCTTCAAAAAATTAAAATATAGTAAGACATATCTCTCCTCCAATGCAAATACTTGCAACCTGAAAGAAAATATGCTAAAGTTTAAAACAGATGTGTATTTGGAAATATATATAGATAGTTCAAATGATAAAGGTTAGTAATTCCTAGACCAGATTTCTTCAGAATAGTAAAAAAATATTTTTCTTAGAACCTATGATGGTTTTCATTATTTTTCAAACCACCAGGGAATTTGACTTCCCTTGATTGTCCTATCTCCATACTTCTGACTCCAAAAACTATTAAAGGAACCATTTTATGAATAAAATAAAATCAGTCAGTGTCTGACATAGTCTGTGACCTGAGATCCAGGCAAAGGGAAGACAAGAAGGAGATGCACTCGATTGCTTGACCACACTGAAACACACCACCAAAGGGGAGTATGTACTTGGATATAGTTCATCAGTACTTGGTCTGGTTTTAGTGCTTCTCTTCTGATCTTATTTTTCATTTACTCTATAATACAGTGATATTCTCAAGCTACATACATTAAGACACTAACCATTAGAAACTGCGTTTGCAAAGTACATTAAATTATTTTCTCTTGTTTATGGAGACATTAGATGACACAATATTATGAAGTCTTGTCACTGACATCCTTGGTGGCACAGGAAACATATATATAATCAGGTAGCCTATTCAGATAAGAATTACAGTGACTCAGAGATGAAGCTAATGTTAAGAGCTTGTTTGGAAAACCTACTGTAGAGTTCAAATTCTGGCCAAAGAAACGTGCTCCTCTACAGAGAGGGTAGTTTTGGGGTGGTCCCAGGTGGAGCTGTAAGACAAAGGGTACTCAGCGAGTCACATGGGGCCGAGGAAGTAACCACAGAGGTCAGTGGGATGGCAGGTTTCACAGCCAGACTACCTGCACGTCGAGAACATCACTTGTAAATAACTTCCTTACTTGACTGGTGTTCATAACACAAGTACATTCCTTTGCCTGTGGTATGTTGGTGAATATTTGACAACACTAGCCTTTTAAAACACAGCTTTTTATCACTCAGTTTCACTTAAATTATTGCATCTTCGTGTTACTTGCCTTCCCATCAAAGTGACATGCTATTTCCTGGTCAATTCCATTTAGCGTGATAAAAAGAAAAACAAACTACATCCATAAGGCACTTGAATCAGAAGTGTTCGCTGGAGTAGACAGGTTTGTACAAAGTCATTAGACAACTTTTGTTTTTTATGAAGATCTGTAAATCAGTTTTTCTTTCAGTGTAGAATATGAAATAAGAAGACAAAAAGAAAATGAGATAACACATAAATGCCGTAGGTTGTAGGTCACAGATAAAGTTCTGGTTCTGAGTAACTTGTTAATAAGGAAACATACTTCTTATAAAATGATTTTGCCAACATGTTTTATATCTAGAAGAGTTCTACTTTTATTAAATTGTTCATACTCTATTACTAGTCAAGGTTCATTCAGTGTTGTATAATTTTGGTAAAATTAGACCAAGGGCATGCATTGAGATTGTCATTAACATTTTTGCTTTTGCAGTTCATTGATTTCTATGAAATTATTACAAATTCCTTGATATTTTATCCTTTGTAACACACTTTCTCATTTGGAAATACAAGAGGACATTAATAAAGTATACCATTTATCCTTGATAAAAATATAACATGCACAAAATTTGATTCAAAATGTCATTATTCCTGGCTTATCATAAGTGTTCAAAATATTTATATTAAATATATACTGGGTCATACTATTTCTTTTACTAGAAATATTTTCACTGCACATACTTATCTTTTTACTGGAGAAGAGACTATTTCTAGATTAGCCACTTACTTGGTATAACATCTAAACTTTAAAAAGAAAACTAACACTCATACATTTTCATATGCTTATGAAAATTTTGTAATTATGTGCAAAATGTGAAGTTTAGTTTTTCTTAAAATATAAAATATTTCACTGAGGCACTGGGGCATAACATCTTTTTAAAAGTTATTACATTACAGATTATTGAACAGAGTTTTTTTAAACTAGTGGGGTGTGTGTGCTTGTGTGGTGTGTGTGGGTGTGTGAGAGAGAGAGAGAGCAAAAGAGAAATGGATAGGAAAAGTCAGAAGATGTTGGAATTTACTATATTTATATAAAATTCACCAATGAAATTTCCATTTTTGTTTATCAATTTAGCACAATAACAAAATTCATCTAAGTATATTGAGCATTTTGTATTAAAAATTTATACTGTGATAACGTTCATTTTATTTTGGTGAACATTTCTAATCATATTAGGAAGATGGGCTAGCTATGGTTTAAAAGTACAAGAAAGTACATTGCTAAAAGTAATCATTCTTTCAAAGCAATTCAAGCAGTCATAGAAGGTAAACATACAGGGAAAACCAGAAGAAAAATTTCAATGATGTTAGTACAATATTCAGGAGTGACCAGTAAGGTCTGAGAGTGTTCGGAGAAAGGAGAAATGCTTCTTCAAACCTCAGCTTTTTAGTCTCTTGGAGTTAGAACAGACTACAGCAAACAAAGTATTGCCTTTTTTTTTTTGTCTCAGCAAACCCAATATGAGCTCGATTTTTCTTAGGCATGAAAGTGAGGAAAGGATTCACCTAACAGAGCTTGGGGCCTTTTGATGTCAGATCACTCCACATGACATTGCATTATGTGTAGAACATAACATGAGACTTCAAAAACATAACCTAAAATGCCATTTAAAAAGTCTTGTTGTTTAGTTCACATATCATTTCTCAAGGAAAGTTAGTTTAGCTGGAGTTTGTATCCATTAGCACGGGCCTACAAGAAAAAGAATTTTCTGGAAAATGTTTCGCCATCACACAATATTTTTAATTTTCCCAATCATTAAGCAAATGTCATATGCACTTTCTAACTACTGATACATTTTTCCCATGGGGTGGATAATTAATATTTGAAATATTGTTTCCATGGAACAATAAATAAGTAGTTGAAAATTTTCTATGCAGAAATCTTCAACATTGCTTTTGGCAAGATGTACTAGTGATATAAAAATCCATGATGGTCAAAATAAAAGCAATTCATCTAGAAGAATTAATACAGTTAGGAGAGAGAAGATGCCCCAAGACTACAATTAGTCTATTTTGCCTCACTCTAATTCTGGCACTAGAAATGAACTACTGTTGAGAAGCTATGCCTATCCCCATGACAACGTCTGCTTCTCAGACATCAGCACCATTTATCATGCGTTCTCCACAAGGGGTAAACATTCGGTAAACAGTTAAGGAAAATGATTCCTTCCTTGGTTGCTATTATCCAGGCTTCATATATGGTAATACAATTTTGAAAAATATCACCATTTGATGACAAAGATTTGTCAGAAGACGCATTACGCTCCCCCCACATCTCTGTGTAACAGTTTGCTTTGATCCTCACGGTCTTGTCAGAACTTCTGCTGAGGAAGCCAGTTGTGGACACTTTGCAGAGCCGTTGCCTATTGCTTAATTCATATGCATTTATTTCTGTAAACATACACTTGCTTGCATTTTGATTTTTATACTTCATGGCCCTTGGTAATAAGGATCGTAGTTATCTACTAACATCTTGAAAGGCGCTGTATAAATTAGCTATTGAAAGAGTAAGTATAAATAAATGAGAATGTATATACACACTATAACAGAAGTGTAATTTTTTTTTTTTGATACAGGGTCCTGCTTTGTAGTTCAGGCTGGCCCTGAGCTCACTATGTAGCCCAGGCAAGCTTTGAACTCAGCAATCCTCCTGCCTCTGCCTCCCAAGTGCTGGGATTACAGGAGTGTGCCCATTGGAGGATATTTCTAATTATAACAGTATTTCTTTCAGCAAAGAATTAGGAGCAGTTTGACCTAGATAGGTTTCTTACCTACTGGTGGCTGTGCTTACTGTGATAGTGGTGCATCCATGGCACATGTGCTGCAGCAAGCTGTTTTTTTTTTTGTTGTTGTTGTTTTTGTTTTGAGACAAGGTCTTGCTTTGTAGTTCAGGCTGGCACTGAGCTCACTATGTAGCCCAGGCAAGCCTCGAACTCAGCAATCCTCCTGCCTTTGCCTCCCGAGTGCTGGGATTACAGGTGTGAGGCACCACGTGGGCCCAGCACAGAAGTGTAAATTTTAAAATAATTTACTCTGAATTATTGTCTATTACTATAAATCATGACATATGTTATTACTTTTGTAAACAATTTCCAATATTTATTTTTTCTATTCTTGGGGTAGAAAAATTAATCTTTTAAACAATCACTAATCTTGTAATTTTTTAAAGCCAGATTATAATAGAAAATGAGAGAATAACACAATACTTATTGAAAGTGTACTTTCCATACGGTATCTTGCTGAGTATCTTGTTCAAATTTTCCTGATGTTTCAGAAAAATATAGAAAACAAACCGAAAGGACACAGGAAAGATGGTGGCTAAGAGCCTCGAGCGACTGCGGGGTACCCGCAGTTATACCAATTTGAGTATTTTTTCCACCAAAGAACCTCTTCAAAGGCTAAAAAAGTCAATATACAATAGTCATAGTACATCATTTCAGTATTGTAAGAAGAAAAACAACAACCGTGAAGAAGGAAAGAAGAAATTTTGTCCTTGTCATTCTCTACAGACCCCCTAGCTCACTTCCACACAGCTCCAAGTAGCACAGAAAGTGACGGCTTGGAATTCAGTGCTGGGCTTATACTTAAAACCCAGCAGAAGACAGCGCCAAGCCAAGCCTGCAATCCTTGCCCTCGGGCCAGAACCCCTGGGAATCTCCAAGGGCCAAGGCTAGCCTGGCCGGCTCCAGCTCACCCCAGGAGCCGGGCAAGCAGAGATGTCATCCACTAGAGGGCGGAGTGTTGGCGCTTCTCTTGGAGAAGAGTCCTGCATCGATAATTGGTGCTGGAAGAGTAGGATGCGTAGCAGAGTAGGGAACGAAATAAAACCATCCTGCTACCTCGCATTAGTTACCCAAGTCAACTTGGATTACAAACTTAAATGGAAAACCTGAAACTCTGAAATTACTAGAATATAACATAGAAAGTAACGCTTTAGTGCTTGGGTTGGGCAAGTATGTTTCTAACATTAAACTAGTAGAAGAAAATCAAGAAAAAATTGACGAATGAGATTATATCAAACAAAAACAAAAGCCAAAATAGAAAAATGGGAAATGAAGACATACAGATGAAAAACAGCTTCATAAAATAATTTTCCATGTCATTAATAATATAGGTATATGCAAATCAAAACCAAAGTGAACCATCTCACTACAGTAGCAAGTATAAACAAACACAGAAGGTTCTGTGCTAAAGAGGGGGTGACAAAAGGGAATTCTTGCACACTATTGGTAGGAATGTAAATTTATACAGTGACATAAAAACAATATGGAGTTTCTCCCAAAAGTTAAAAAAAATATACATTTTAAGAGTAATTAGAAAAAAGCACCTTGAAGGCTCCTAATACAAAGTAATTTTAAGGAAATGAACGCAGAAATTATCCTCGCTGTATCAGGGCATATTATATGCATTGATTGAAATACTCCAGTCTTTTCTAAAAGCACATACAATCATTATATATAAAATAGATTTTAAAAAAATTTAAGCCCATAAACATATTAACTACCTTAGCTATTTGACCTTGTTGGGTGTAAGAATGTACTGTGTACCCCAAAAAGCTAGAAGACAATCTAAGGAATATTTTCATCATAAAGAAATAGTAAATATTTGAGTGGATAAATGTGTTTTACCTGGTAAAAATATACATTGCATATATGTATTGAAACAGTACATAGTGCCCCACAAATACACACAAAGCTTATAAATTTGTTTGCATGTTAATTAGAATATATTTAATATTAAAGATATTTAAATAATTTTTCATTAGTGAATAATACTTTTTTTGTGTGGTACTGGGGATCAAACTTGGGCCCTTGTGCTTGCAAGGTAGGTGTGGTACCACTTGAGCTAAATCCCCATCCTGTGAATGATACATTTTATGGAATAAATTTGATTGCAATGCCTATTTCTTTCTGTAAGTAGTTTTGTAAAAGTTCAATTTTAAAAGAAAGACAGTTTTACCCCTGGCAGCCACACCTTCACGGCCGGGCCCTCCAGGCTGGAAGACCAGGGCTGACCCGATGCGCCCCGCAGGCGCTTTGTGGAGGACGCTCAGTGGGTCATCGGCAAATGCTGCGACTAAGGCGGCTGCAAGGTGCTTGGAAGAAGTTTTTCTCCTGCTACCAAGTCAGGGCGGAGGACTCAGTGACAAGTAGCCCCCGCCCAGGACTGCGACCAATGCCCGATGGCACGGCTGCAGGCCAGGTCTTCCAGCCTCCTCTGCGCCCCGGAGCCTGAGGCTGCCCCAGCCTTCAGTGGGTCCCCTCGGGAGTGGACACCTGGGTGGATCCAGCCCCTGGGCTAGACGATGCACCCTGCTTGGCCTTGGGGACACCTGGAGCTGGTCCCTCCGCGGTGGAGCCTGGGTATCGGAGCCGAGACTTCCCCCAGCGTCCCATGGGTCCGCATCACTTCAGCAAGAGGACGCCAGCGACCCAAGCGGAGCCTGGCCTGGGAAACTTCAGCCGGCCGACACTGCTCCATGGATCTGCTCCGGGGACAGGACCGGGGGGACGATTCTTCCCCTAGCATTGATCCCTTATAGGGACAACAAAGGTAGGTGGTTTTAAAAAAGTCAGAAGGGTTGGAGATTTAGCTAAGTGGTTCTGGTGCCTGCCTAGCAAGCGCAAGGTTCCTGGTTCCATCCCCTGTTACCACATATAACAGTACCAGGAGTGGTGACTCACATCCAGCAGCAATTAGTACCACATACCACAGTGCCAGGCGTTGTGGCTCATGCTTGTAATCCCAGTACTCGGGAGGCAGAGGCAGGAGAGTTGCTGAGTTCAAGGCTTGCCTGGGCTACCTAGTGAGCTCAGGGCCAGCCTGAACTACAAAGCGAGACCTTGTCTCAAAACAACAACAATGTGTGTGTGTGTGTGTGTGTGTGTGTGTGTGTGTGTGTGTGTAAAACAAACCCAAGAACTACACAAGGTTCCTAACTGTTCAGAGAAACAACTATTTATCTTTCTTACACCTATTCTTCTTTTCATGTTTGGAGTATTAAACTCCAAAGTGAGGACTTAAAGAATGAGAGAAAGGTAAAACTGACAAGACTCCAAGTGGTGCTCGGTGATATATTCTGTGGGGAAAAACACTGGCATTGAAAAATAACTGACAGCTGGTATAATATCCTGAATGCTGATATTTGATTCTCTGGAAGAAATTTAAAGAAGTGGATTTTTATAAGTGACGGATGAAAAAGACTGTCCTCCCAGAAGCCACCACAAATATTAGTCAAAGTGTGACTGATTTGATAAATGGCTAATAGTCATACACATTACTTTTCTGACAAACGCTGTGGCTCTTTTGTTCAGCTTTGAAATATGACCTACTTATTTCACTAGAGAGATCTAGCAAATAGTTACAGAGTTTCATTTGTAGATGCATGTGTGGCTTCCTTTGTGAATAACATTTGAATACAGTGATGTTTAATAACGACATTCTTTTTCACATCAGTTGGTTGAGTGCAGGAGAAATTTTGCCAAAATACGTGTTTATAGGAACTGCACAGTTGCATATGTGTGACAATTTTGAAAACACAAAAATGAAATTACAAACGTCATTCCTGCAACCATTATTAAAACACAAAGAATTTTAAGTCTTATGACTATTAATATGAGTTAATACCAGCCAAAATATGAAGTAGAAACTGATCAATTTTTTCAGCTTCTCTAATTAATTAAAATGTGATATTAGGTTTCTATGTTTGACTATTTGAGTAAGTTTTAACTCCATGTGTAGTTTTGTTAACTAAAAGTTGATATCGGGTTGTCCTTTGCAAAGGTAACTTTATGTACACTCTTTTTCGACTTCTATATATAGTAAACCCTCAGTTCAGGAACACTTCTGATTCCAAACAAGCCCAGCCATCTTCCCCAAAATCAAGCAACAAATTAAGAACCTACACCTAGGTAACACCGGTATTTGAAATTTTAACCAGAAATCATTCTCCACAAAGTACTGGGGAATAGTATTCCTTCTTTTTCTTTATTGATATAATGCTAATATAATTTGGCCACTGCTGATGGAGGTCACCTTTGAATTAACTGTCGAGCGGCTATGAGGTTCTGTGTACTTGGGGCCACAAATCCGCCCGGCAGCCTCCGATAGCCACCAGTGCCTTTCACAGTTTGTTCTCAGCGAGAAGTGCTTCCTTTTTCCCTTTTGAACTCTCATGTTATGGGCTGAAGAAAATGAGTGTAGTTTTCTTCTCATTTCACAGTTTATATCTAAGTACTTCTCACCAGGAGAGCGTCAGAATTTTGCTGTAAGCCAAGTGCATGTTTCTCTAAATGGCAGCTTTGGCCTTTGGAACGTGAAATGATTGTTTTAATGGAAACATTCCCAAAGAGCTTGGAGTTGGACACTTTACGAAAGATTTTTTAAATGACATCTGATTTTATATATACTATTTGCATTAAAATACATTTTAATACATATACTGCATTGTTTATCATGGTGATTAATATATTTTCTACAGGCACTACCATTTTTACATTTGAAAGTAATCCACGCACTGCATTATTAAAATTGCAACCACTATTGGCAAAAATCTTTAACATAAACTGCATTAAAAATTATCAAATTCAAGTGTGTATTTATTGTGAAAAACAGTAATATATTCTTAAATATTTACTTTAAGGCACTTAAAATCAATCTGTTAAGTAATATTTGATATGTAAAGATGAAAATACATTTATAGATGTATTCTTTATTTCTTATTTCTGGCTGTGAAATAAAAGGAAATTCCTTCTGCATTATTTGCAGTATAAATTAATAAATGCTTTATATCTGTTCATCCTGAAGCCAAAACTGAATTGGTCCTACAAAAGAAACTATCTTAATCCAGATGGTTTCAAAAGAGAAATTTCAGACTATGCAATCTACTACATAATAAACATGGTGTGACTGTTCAGCCTACTAATCCCTTTTAAATGGAAGCACAAACGTATCAATCAGAAACTTATTAGGAAGCACAAATCTTCTCAAATCATATATGCCAACAATAGATAGCCTCTTGAAAATAAGATAGATAGCACCTTTCTATTGATATTAATTCCTAGGCTATGGGTATGTTCTTAGAAATGAAGAGTTACAATTTAAAAACAAAATTTATAAATGATGGTGAGAAAAATAGTCTTCAATATTATGACAGAAGGTTGTTTTAATGGAAAAATCATATGTCAAACAAACATAGGGTGGAAATACAGCAATTCAATACGTTTTTATGTATCACAAAATGTGTCAACAGTATCCATTATATATTGGCTCTTGAGTTATTCTTGAAAATACTTTTAAAGGTGCTGTCATTATAGAAAAATACAAATGATATCCTTATTTTTCAAGATGGGTGAGCTATATAGAAACACGATTTAATATATATCTCACTGCTGCATCTTTATATATCTGTGCTCCCAGATATAAATCAAAACAGTACTCTTCAGACTTCTGTGGCTCTTTGTAATTTGAGAGGACAAATCTGCTGATACTCTCGCTGATACGATTGCTTCTGACATTATTTATGGATGACAGTCTCTTACCTAGAAATGTACAGGAAGAAAAGAAGGGCAGGTGCATTAGAATTTTCACCCAACTGGAGTCACAGTTCCGTGGGTGGGGAGTGTGTGTCAGTAGCTGTAGCAATTACTAAGGGAGAAGGTTTAAAAGGCAAAGGACAAATTGAAGCAAGAAAGCTTACCACTAACCAGATGGGCATGGGAAAGTGGGTAGCAAGGGATAATGTAAATGCCTCGGAGAGAAGGGAGAAAACCGAATATTAATCAGAATGTTACTCTGAGAAGCTAGGGTGGCCTGAAATAAGGTGTGAAGCTTGGAGTGGGTGGGGAAGATAAATTTACAACACAGGGACACACTTCTACTAGCAGTTATGACACTTGAATTTCTCACTTTTACATCAGTGGAAGACCTGAAAATCTTTTAAGAGCATCTTCTGAGGATCGGTTACATTGCCTAAGGAATAATAGCATTTGCGCTACTTCTAAGTTCTCTGAGAAACTTCAAGACTATTTTGTCTAAAGATAGTACATGTTTCACAAAAACCTTATATCACACCAATATGAGCTCTATGAATTAGTGATACTTAAGTAATGTATATAATATAACTTGTTATTTTGTAATTGTAGTTCATGTTTTACATAGCAACTCATTTCTGTTTGTATGTTGAAAGTCAATGAGTGTGATAGGAGTTATTGGAACTGAAGGCATTGCAACCTCATTTTTAAGGCATTTTTCTTTAAAAAATGACTGTTTAAGCAACAACTTTCTTTCTCTTTCTTTCTTTCTTTCTTTCTTTCTTTCTTTCTTTCTTTCTTTCTTTCTTTCCTTTCTTTCTTTCAAAAAAGTTTGAGCTCTGAACTGAAGATTCAGCTCAGAGATAGAATGCTTTCCCAGCACTGAGTAGATCTCAACCATCCTACAAAAAATAAATACATAAAAATAAGGGAGGTAGGCCGGGCGTGGTGGCTCATGCCTGTAATCCCAGCACTCGGGAGGCAGAGGCAGGAGGATTGCTGAATTCGAGGCTTGCCCGGGCTACATAGTGAGCTCAGAGCCAGCCTGAACTACAAAGCGAGACCCTGTCTCAAAAATAAATAAATAAATAAGGGAGGGAGGAAGGAAAGAGGAGGGAAAGTTGAAATTTAGATATTAGATTTAATACTACTTCACTTTGTTGTATAAATATGGCACCTTTAGGACAGTGCACTTTATTCAGTAATCTTTCTCTTAACTTATAAATATTTCTTTATTAGAGTTCAGAGCACAAACTTCAGACACTTTTATGTGTATACTAACACTTCCCCTTCTTACCTTTTTTATCTCTTTCGTACCTGTTTATCTGAAATGTAGCATTAAGAAGTGTCTGGCTATAATTTGGCTCTTCAGATGTTAGCTAAGAATTATAGCACAGCACAGCCCGAGAATCCAGACTGGTGCCAGGCTGAAGTCAAAAGGTGTGGTGCCCACTCACCGAACTGAACTTACCTGGAATGGGTTTCATGCTCAGATCCCAATGGCAGTTTTCAAAATGACAAATTCACTACAACTCTCAATTGTTTTAAAACTACTTTCTCCCATGATACAGTCTTTCCATCTCGTTTTAAAGACAAATTCATCTAGAATGGAGAATTAGAATGGAGCCTTAGTTTATCCCAAGATGCCTCACTTAGGAGAGTGTCTACTGTTTTACTCTGTTTTATCATGTGAACTTTTATTTTTGTTGTCTTTCTGGTTACTCATTACGTCTCTTGATAGACGTAATGAGTCTTGATAGATGTAATGATAGATGATGATAGATACGTGAATAAATATAAGTCCATGCTTATATACTTATAGAAAGGACAATCTAGATAGAGGATATAAGGTACAAATTATACTTTGCAACACAAGCCAGTGAAAGATAACCTTAATAGGGATAGCTTCAGTCAATTGAGAATAGGTACCAGATATTGGCAGATGGTGCTTTCAATTGACTTCCTTTAGTGTCACGGGTAATTTCACAGTAATTCAACTCCACTCATCAGAATCTCCCATGTAAAACACTTTAGCAACTTCCGTGTTTTTATCAGGTAAGATACGGCCACCCGAGGCTCCCTGTAAATGTGCACCACCGCTTCCCTGGCCTTTCCGGGTCACTGGGTTGGGTATCCTCAAAGATCCCCATGAGCTCCTCGCTCCAATACTTTAACTTTATGTTCTCAAAGAACATAAAGACTAGCTGCATATATGATGACTAATATCCTAATGTTAATTATTTTGAGCTTTTATAAAGTGACTATTTAAAAAACATTAGCATCCCGGGCGTGGTGACTCATGCCTATAATCCCAGCACTTGGGAGGCAGAGGCAGGAGGATTGCTGTTCCAGGCTTGCCTGGGCTAAATAGTAAACTCAGGGCCAGCCTGAAATATAAAGCAAGACCCTGTCTCAAAAAAATTAGCTTTCCATAACAATAGCAGACTGACTATAACCTTCAGCATCCATTGTAACACAGAGCAGTCTTCTTAAATAATGATTCCTGCATAGCCAATCCAGAGATATATTTTTTTAATACTTTGGCTTTGTGATTGGTTTTGATTTGCAGGGTTTTTTTTCCCCTGTTTTCTGGGAAGTGGGCCCCGCTGTCCTATCTAGGCTATTTTGAATTCACTACAAGGCCAGGCTGGCCTTCAACTCTCAATAATCCTCCTGCCTCGGTTTCCCTTGCATTGTAATTAGAAGCATATGCCGCTGTGCCTGGCTAGATTTGTAGTTTTCACCATTAGTTTGGGTGGGCATTTATTACTGCTGTTTAACTACAGTGAGCAAAATTCAATTGTGAAAATTTAAAAAAAATCCTTTACCTATACTAAAATAAAAAAAAAGACTTTCTCCCTCCATGGATAATTTGACATTTTGACACTTCATGTAATATAATCAATTTTAACTCTTATATTCATACTCACATTTATCCTTGTACAAAAATTAGAGGTCAGTAATTGTGAAAGATAATAAATTTAACTCTGAGTCTCCGTACATTTTGTAGCCTGCTTTGATCACACCAAACATACTTTTGACACACATCTTGACCAGATTACTTAATTTTTATAAGACAATATAAACTATGTTTTCAGCACCTTATTTACATATATATTTTAGTGTGAAATACACATACAGAAATTGTATGAAAATATGTACACAATTTAAAGAGCCATAAGGAAACAATTATGTACAGATATAGTACTTGAACATTGGATGGTCCCCATGTAAGCATTATGAATTAAAGCCTCCTCTTCTTGTCTCAAGGTGATCATGATCTTGAATTTGAGGTTAGTAATTTCCCAGTTATCCTTTGTGTAACA
>PVIC010011011.1:0-42288 GCA_004025085.1 Thryonomys swinderianus
GCCCCCAGCAGTGCAAACCGGGAGAGCCAGAGGAAGAGGAAATGCATCACAGCGCTCCCTCCTGCCCTGCCCTGCCCACGGCGCCCCGCGTGGCGGGATTCAGCAGCTCACGATGCTGGGCTCAAAGGCCAACGGTCGGGGACACTCTGGGCTTCATGGCGCAGTCGTCACATGAATACCATGCAGACTGCAAGGGGACAAATTCTGCAGCCCCACAAAGCAAGAAGGAGTGACAGGACAGGCAGGAAATGCCTGTGGCCCTCTGCCTCCGAGAGCCCTGGCGAGGACTGGCATTGCCCTGGCGTCACCACAGGCCCCTGGACACTTGCGGGTCAGACCAGGCCTCTAGAGCCTTCATCCGCCCAGAGAAGCCCCTCCTTCCCAAAGCGAACGCAGACACCATGATCTCAGTCGTGCTGCCAAGGAGCACAACATTTTTTTTTCTTAGATTCTGGAAGTACTCTGGTAATTGGTGTCACAAGCCTTAAAAACACTCCATTCACTCAGAGCTGGGATTTACTGCTGCCCACTGAGGGCCTCATGACAGCCTGTGGCGAACCCTTGGCCCCAAGGGTCAAAAGGCACAGCGAGGACAAGGAGCTCCCAGGGTGCAGCTGAGATCCTAAACAGAGGCTCCACGGTAAAAGCATCACAGAAAAAGAGAAAAGTAGCCAAGTATGGTGGCACACAAGTATAATCCCAGCACTCCAGAAGGCTGAGGCAGGAAGATGACAAGTCTGAGAGCAGCCTGGGCGACTTTGAGACTCTGTGAGAAATAAAAAAAGGGTTGGGAGTCCAGCTCAGGGAAAAGTCCACTCACTGCCAGAAAGGAAGGGAAGAAAGGAAGAGAGAGAGGGAGGAAGGACAGAAGGAAGCAGCAGCCCGGCTATTCAGGAAGTGGTATCACCACAGCAAGACCTACCGGCATCAGGCGTGCCTGGCAACACCTGCCCAGGAGGACAGAACTTGACCTACAGAACGGAGTCGATGTCACAGGAAACGTCAGACACACCAGCTAAGGGAGAGCCGACCGTGTGACTGGCACCTGCTCATCAGTTTCAAGGTCACAAAAGTCAAGGGAAGTCGGACACTGCTCCAGGATCGAGAGACTCAAGAGACAACATGTCAGAACGCGGGGTGGTTTCAGGGCTGGATCTTCAGCTCGGGAAACAGTTTTCTCCTTTTTTTTTTTTTTTTTTTGCTTTTTTTTTTTTGAGACAGGGTCTCACTTTGTAGTTCAGGCTGGCCCTGAGCTCACTATGGTGCCCAGGCAAGCCTCCGCGTACTCAGCAATCCTCCTGTCCCTGCCTCCTGAGTGCTGGGATGACAGGCGTGAGCCACCACGGCGGTGTTGATTGTTGGTGGGCGTGTCTCCACACCCAGCATTATATGTGGTTACCGGGGATCGAACTCAGGTCCTTGCGCTTGCGAGGCAGGCGCTGGAACCACTGAGCTAACCCTCCGGCCCAGTTTTCTCCTTTTGACTGGATCAGATGGTGGGGCAGTAGATGCCACCGGCGCACGATCTACAGGTCAGGCAATCACACTGTCAGCGTTAATTTTGATTCTGATGAATGCCGTTGGCTTGCAGGGGAAAGAGGGAGATGTTAAAGGGTAAAAGAGGAATTGCGGGAGAGAAAAGAAGAAACTATCTATGGAAAAATGCTCACATTGGGGAATCTGATGGAAGCTTCAGGAAAAGGGAATGCTTTGTAATAATATTACAACTTTTCTGAGTCTGAAGTTGTGTCAAAATGTAAAAGTTTAGGAAAAAGCAACCCCAGTGACTCCATGAAAACATTGATCTCTGCCGGCATCTTTGTTTCCTCTGCGTCTTTGCTGCTGGTGGTGGTCAGTCTTTTTTGCTCTGGTTATACAGATTAATAGGTTTCCTTTTGGAAGGTCTGTACCCGCCCTTGTCTCTCTTTTGTGAAAAATGGGGACAAGATGGCCAGGAAGATGAAAAGAGAGACAGCCCTGAAAGCACTTCCCCCAAGTCAAGGAGTCAGCTCTCCAGAGAGCTGACTGAGTCATTTTCTTCTTCGTATCTTTCCAGAGTACCCTGGTCTTCTACACTGAATAAGAACTGATTTGATAACCAGAATCAAGGTTTTTCTGGGAAGACAGAGGGAAAACTGGAAGGGAAAAGACCCAAATGACAGTGAAACACAGACCTGTGTCCGGGTCACCCTCAAGTCAAGGGACAGAGGACACAATACCACTTTTGTGCCCGTGCGCTGACATTACCTCATCCGGGCTGGACGCCTGGTACACGCGACAGGAGTCCTCGTACTGCTTCTCGGCCTCGGCCTGGTCAGTCACGCCGTTGGACTCGTACACGGGCGTCACGTTGTGGCAGAGCGCGATGGCCTTCACGGCTTCGTGAACGCGGCTGCTCATGGTCCGCCGGACCTTGGTGGCGACAGCGGGGCCCTTCTGGGCCGGCGGCTCCTGGGGCTGCTGCAGAGAGGAGAGGTGAGTAAGGAACGTGTCCAGAGAAAGGGAGTGTCACGGAGCAGGGGCAAAGGGCCAGGCAGAGCTCCTCTTCCCTTCCCGCTGTCCCACACGGCTCCCGGGCTGTCCTGTGATGTTGCAGGACCGGGCACAGTGGCCCACTTTTAGAGTTCCAATCCTCTGTGCTGGAAAGGAAAATAAAGAGTAAAGTGTACAGTGCGATGGGCGAGACAGACGAGGGTGAGTCTGCCTGTGGGGGGGGCGGGGACAGGGGTGATGTCACAGTACAGACCCTGACGTGCTACGGGACCCTGGATTTTAGTCAGGCTTCTCCACCTGGCACTATTGCAGTTGGGGCAGATCGTTTGCCACCGTGGGGCGTCCTGCGCAGTGCAGGATATTTAGCAGAGTCCCCACTTTGGATAAGAGATAAAAATGATCTTCAGACACTGCCATGTCCTGAGGGACCAAAATCACCCTGGGTTTACACCCACTGTTTTAATAAGAGGAGGCCAGGGCTTCAACTGGTGCACTTCGGGGAAACAGCCATCCACTCTGCAACCCAGGGCAGGCGAGGCTGTGAGAGCTGAGGTCCAACCTGTCCCCCAAAAGCCTCATCGTGCTGATGGTTTGGCTGCTGGCTGATGGATCTGAGGAACTGAACGGATCACAGGGGCCCTAACCTCACGCTCACGAGGCTCAGTCCACTGGTGTGTTCAGAGCACAGTGGCTGTCAGGGAGGACTCGAGTAGCTGGGGGTGCGGCCCTGGAGGGTGTACCCCGTCCTCACCCCTGCTCTCTGGCTCGGCCCTCTCCCTGCCTCCTGTCATGTAGTGGGCAGCTTTCCTCCCCACACCCTGTCATTACGATGTTGCTGTCTCTCTGCAGATCCACGGCAGGGAGCCAGCCTACCAGGATGGCAACTTCTGAGGCCAGAAGAAAAAAAAACCCTCTTCCTCTAAGTAGTATAAATCGGGTATTCCAGTCCCAGTAACATAAAGCTGATAACACAGAGGCGCAGCAGCAGCTGGAGAGACCCTGGCAGAGGGAACTTACTGCACAACGGGAACTAACGTTCCACCGGGCACAGACTTTCAAGCATCAACAGTGCGTGACTCATCCCTCCCCAGACTCCTGCCCTCGCCCAAGCTGGAGGAGCAGCCCGGCCCCCACGCCCCCCACCCCGTCCTCCCAACCTCTCAGCCGGCAGCTCCGCCTTCAAAGGGCCAGGAAGGGGCTGCGTCTTAGGGAAGCGGTTCCAGCAACATGGAAACAGCACTGAAAGCTAGAAAACCTGAGTTTTACTGGTGGATGGGTTATAAAACGCCTGATGTCTGAGCCTCAGTTTCCTGAAAATGAGAGGTGTGGGCTCCACAGAGCCCCCTGAATCCCAAGAAAGCTGTTTGACACCAACCACCAAGGGGGGAGGGGGAGGGGAGCGGCTGCCCGCAGTTCCGCCCAACTCCCGGCCAGCCCTGGAAGGAAGGGCTCTTCGGTGTTGGGATGCAACGCAAATCCAGGGGCTGGGGTGTGCACGGCAGTACGGTGCATGCTTTGCCTGTGCAAGGTCCTGGGCTGAAGCCCCAGTGCCAAAAACAAAATTTTTTTAGAACACTGGAGCAAAAGAGAACCCTACTCATTAACAAGTAGTTTCAGATACCGAGTCTATGGTTCGAAATCCAGGGACCCCGCCCCAGCAAACCTCCTCCTTGGACCCTGTGCACCCCCCCAGCTCCCCACCCACAATGCAATCTTCCTCCTCAACCATTCTCTTCTAGTCAGGCTGGCCTTCCTGCTCTCTGAACACCGCTATTCCTCTTCCTGCCTCAGGGCCTTTGCACTTGCCACGTCCCCTGCCTGGAGCTCCACCATGCAGACAGGCTCATCCCTCAGGCTCAGTCCTAATCGTCTCCCTCCAGGAGGCCTTCCGAGGACTCCCGTGCATGCGGCCCCCGCCTGGCCTCCCCAGGGAAGTTATGCTCCTAAGATACCCTGTGTTATGTCCTCAGTGCCCAAGACTGGCCTGGTCACCTGACGATTCTTCGCTATCAGACTGTGGGAACAGAGAGCACCTCTGTGCACGACGCTCATCAGCACCCCTCGCAACCCTGGCAGACCCTGGCACCAAACAGGTGCTTGCTGAAAGAATGAGCGAACGAATAACTTAGTGTTCCTGAGGCGGCGACAGGTCCTCGGTGGACAGGGATTTCTTTTTCTCATTTCCCAAAACGAAGAAATAAGACATTGACCAAGGGCGGACTTTAAATCACAGTTCTGGAGAAAGGATTGCCAGCAACCGTTTCAATTCCGGAAGTCAGAAGCATTTATGGAGTTACTGGATTCTACATTCCATTAAAAACATATTTACCCACCAACAAGTGAGGGGATCGCTTCAGGAGAATCGTATTTCATACCCTGACACACAGCTGCCCCAAATAGAGAACAGATGGGTTGCAAGACACAAGAAAATGACTTTCATTTAATTTTTTAATACTATTTTTAGCAGTAGCATTAGACTCCTCAGGTAATTAGACAATTACTAAATTATTCTGGTCACCATGGGGACACAAGTGCTCTGGCTTCCTGCTCTGTTAACCTCTGGTGTCAAAAGCACACGAGTTTCACTTCCAGGCCAAAGGGCACTGCATGGTAACAGTAATTAGAGTAATGAATCAGAACTCTGGTTTAAATGAATCATTATTTGCCAAGTGCTTTTAATTATAAATAATTTAACTTTAAAATTATAAAGAGGACCGAAGATTTACAGAAAGGCTCCCTCTACTGGAGACTCTAAATCAAGAACTTTTATTGTTCCGCAATTTATGTTGTACCTAAGTGCGTGTTATGAAGCCACTGACGCATGTCTTCATTTCTGCCCATATTCCTCGGCACGTGAACCAAATCATTATTTAAGATCAGGGGCCACAGCAAGACCTTTGACAGGGTAATTGCTGCGGTTGGCAAGTTTCAGCAATGGTGGACTGGAAAGGCCTTGGCCGAGCGCTTCCTTTGCAAACTTTTGGGTTTTGTAAACCAATCTGATTTCGTGTGCTCAGAAGTCAGATGCTTCCTCTAATGTGTCCAATGGGGAGGGGCCCAGCCCCGGGGCTCGGTACTCCAGGCTGAACAGCTGCAGAGCAAGGCAAAGCTCAGAAGCACAGTCAGGTATTCTGTGAAGGCCTCGCGTTCAAACGCAGGAATGACCTGACAATGAATCTGAAGGCAAAGACGACATTGCCATCACCATTGCCATCACCACCAGGAGGTTTAATGCTGCCAAGTTGCCTTATTTGCCCTGATTTCTACTAAGGTAGTCCAGGGAAGGAGGGAATAACTATATGGGGTACTGAGACCATATTTTGCTTTTCCTTTTTTCCTCTGCAGTACGGAGGACTGAAGGAAGGCCCAGGCCTTTGATTTTTTTTTTTTTTAATTTTAAGTCAGAGTCTAAGTTCCTGTGTTGCCCAGGCTATCTCAGAGCTGTGGTCCTCCTGCCTCAGCCTCCTGAGTGCTAGGACTACAGGCAAGTATCACCACACTCTGTAATTTCCAGATGAAAGGTCCTTCACATGTCAAGGGGTGCCTACGCACATCATGAGGTCTGATGCTGACCAAAGGCTTGTGGGGGCCAGCTCGGTATTGAACACATGCTCCCCACAGCCCCCATGCCTCATATGGAAGAGTTTCACATCGTACAGTGTTTATCTCTAACCTCCTCCACCGGCCCTTTAACCTACACACATTTCTTCTTACTTAAAAAATACCAGGGGAAAACAAAAACAGATGTGCTAGGCACCGCGGCAGGTTATGACTCTGTGCCCCGGGGAAAACTCACCGCCCCTCCCGAGAAGGTGGGGTGAGAGCGCCCCGCCAGGGGTCGGAAGCACTGTCGGCGCCAGACACAAGCGGGCCGGAGGGCGAGCTCTCCTGCGCAGGTGCCTGGACCTGCCGGGCACTCTGACCCAAACGGGCCATCTCAGACCGCAGCTGCCAACAAATGGGACAGTGACACACAAGGAGAAACAGGCTTCCGCATGGCAACGACCCATGGCAGGGCCATTTCCCGGTAAGAACACCAGGCTGAGGTACAGGAAAAATTAGTACAAAGATGAAATGCTGCATCACTATGAGTCAATCTTCTTCCTAAATGCAGTGAAAACCCCACCCCACATGGACATGCATGAGATTAATGGCTAGGAAAGAGCAATCAGCAGAGATGTGTACTGAAGACAAGGAGTTCTGCGAAGGCAGCCCTACCCTGCCCCCCCAAAGCTCAAAGCTCATGACGAATTAACTTCAAAGGGTCACTGAACAGCGCCAGGCTGGGGGCCGATTCCAGGAGCTATGGGCCCAGTTAGCAGCAAGGCCACTGCGCTGGCTGTTTCTCAGTAGACACCGGGGAGCGGGACAGTCCACCCCATCTCGGGTCCCCCACGCAGCCCAGGCTCTACACTGGGGCCGCGGACCACTCTGACAATGTCTGGAGAGGGCTCCAGGCAGCAGGGCTGAGAAGGGGGGAGGAGCTCAGGCTTCCGGCAGAGGGCTGCAAAGCAGCAATCTCGGCCCAGGACCCACCCCGGAGGCCCAGAAGGCCCAGGCCCTGAAGACCCTGCAAGAAACCCACTGACGCTGCAAACCGTGGGACCCTGTCTCGAGTTGAAATTTCAGTATGCTGTTCCTTGTGGATTTTTGGCTTTTTGAAATGCGAGTATTTTGAAGACTCTTATGGCAAATATGATGTACCCTGATGACTGCTTTTGGCACCCCATTAAATATGCTCCCTAGGACAATTCCTCATTTGCTCGGCCCCAGCCTGGGTGTGCTATAAAATCATTAAAATGAAGACTCACTGAACACACACACATATGCTTTGCATGCAATACTGGTGTTTGATTTTAGTTAAAAAGAATTACAAGAGGGCCGGAGATTTAGCTCAGTGGTTCCGGCGCCTGCCTCACAAGCGCAAGGTCCTGAGTTCGATCCCGGTAACCACATACAATGCTGGGCGTGGTGACTCACACCCACCAGCAATCAATACCACATACCACAGTGCCGGACGTGGTGGCTCACGCCTGTCATCCCAGCACTCAGGAGGCAGAGACAGGAGGACTGCTGAGTTCGAGGCTTGCCTGGGCTACATAGTGAGCTCAGAGCCAGCCTGAACTACAAAGCGAGACCCTGTCTCAAAAAAAAAAAAAAAAAAAAGACATATATTCAAGGTGACACAGAGAAGGACAGTTTCAAGTTTAAATTTCAAGTCATCGTATCTGCTCCTAAAGCCATGAAGAAAGTACCGGTCCATGCTCTAGGCCCTGGAAACAGTAGGCTAAAAGCAAGAGCCAGACGCGTGGCCACATATGAACTGACTCCATTTACATGGAACACACATGGGGAAATCCATGGAGATGGGAATGAGACAGGAGCTGGCCAGCAGCAGGGGGAACAGAGGGAAACAGTGGGGCTCCCAGAGGTGTGGGGTTTTGGGGGCAAAAAATGTTCTAAAGCTAGAGGTAAGTAATGGGTATATGTTGTGAACATACTAAAAAGCACTGAATCACATACTTTTCAAAAGTGTTACAGTCTTTTGGTTACATCTCAATTTTTTTCTTTCTTTCCTTTTTTTGTTTTCTTTTCTTTTTTTCTTTTTTTTACAAAAGTGTTAATCAATAAATAAGCTCAGAGAAAACCTCACATCTTCTCAGTCCACAATGGTTTTATCTCACAATTGCTGGCCGTTCCCTTGCTGTTTGCCTGGTCTTATATTATTAATCTGGAGTTTTCTTGCTGGAATGCTTTAAAACCAGCCGCTACCTTTATGAGGTTAGTGAAGTAACACCTTTAAGGCCAAGTGCTTGGACACTCACAAACTGCAACCGGCATTTCCTACACGCTAAAGTCAATAATGGCAGGACAGGGCTCCTTGTGCAGCACCCATGGAGGACTGGCCCGGCGCATGCACACCTGCTGTACGGAGGACAGGGCCCTGGCTCAGGCTCCACACTCTCAGTCAGAAGGAAATTGTGTGAATTTTACAAAAGAAAATGGAACATGGAGAGATCCCCTTGCAAACTCTGCCAGGGTCACAGGGGCCATCGTGTACCCCAGAGTCACCCAGTTCACCCGCAAAAGCTCTAGGTCCGACTCTGGCCCGAGTGAATTAGCCCTGTGCTTTAGGAAAGGCTGCTGCAAATCCACGGTCCATGAGAGGTCAGGGGAGGTGGCCACACCTGAAGACAGCTGGCTATGAAGGCCCCACACTCGATTCGCTAAAAATTCTCACAGGGCTGGAGTTTCAAAAGCTATTAAACACTGTGGAAAAAGACATCATGTATCTCATCATGAGCACCCATGGGCTCCCCGAAGGACCTGGAGGTGTCCAGGGAAGAAGACGCACGCAGCCACCCGGGACGGCTGTGACCCCACCGGTGAGCCTCATGCAGACCTCGGCCCACAGCCCTGAACTATCTGAGACCCAAGACCAAGGCACTGTCCCTTGCTAAGCTCCCGCCAGGAAGGAGTGTGACACTGAGTTCATGACAGGGCATGTCATCTTCTACTTTTAACACTTTACAGAGTGTTATCTGTGCAAAACTGAGAGTGAACCATAAACACTAGAATAATAGACAATTTCCCTGAAACAGAACAGCTCCTGTAAATACCAGAAGCTCTTAAAAATAACCACCAACACAAGCCAGGCGTACCTCCGCCAGACGCACGCATGTAATCCCCGCAGGCCTGCCCCCATCCGAGGGAGACAGTGGCCTGAGCAGAGCAGCTGCAGAGCCTGGGCTGGCGGCGCGGAAGGGGCGCCGGGAAGGGACACAGCGCACACCTCAGAGCCCCAGGCGAGCAGGACAGACAGAACCAGTGCACTGCTCAGGCACAGGGGAGCGTCGGCTCTGCCTCGCAGGGAGGGCCAGGAAGACAGGTGGCTGGACAGGTGACCCGGTGGCAGCAGGCACTACAGAGTGGACAGGGTGGAGGCCAGAGGCCATGGGAAAGACCACAGGATGGACTCCAGGGTCCTCGAATGCCATGGGGGGGCAGTAACCCCAAACTCTCAGGGAGAAAAGCCTGTACTGGGAACGAGGCCAGCATCCCGGGACCCCGGGGACACCAGAACACAGATGCACATGGCAGTCCAGAGGTTCCACGTGGGGCTGGTGGCCGAGACTGAGGTATCCCATCTACAGGGGATGAAGTCAGGGGAGAGGACACTGGGGCAGACACCAGGGCCCGGGATGGAGCCCTGGGGAGCACATCGCCATCCTGAGACGATGGTCACAAACAGGAAAAGAAACGGGGACTATGTGGCTTAATGGGCCCATCCAGGCCCAGTCCATGTGGTTTTTGTAATACACCTAAAGAAAACCATCACTGAGAAAAGGTTCATGGATCCTCCTGGAGGCAGCCATACTGCCCACCCTGGGGGCCTGGAAGAATTACAAGATTACAGGAATCACAAAATTACACTGCTGTTGCAGATAATGACATGCATCAAATTAAAATGATAAGTCATCGAATTAAAATGACAAGTCACTGAATTAAAAGTTCTCTAGCTAAAGTCCACCCTCAGGTGCTTCCTCCTGGGTTGCTTTCAGGAGGGAGTGGGGAACTTCAGCTGCGCCTGCTAGCAATCCTTCCAGAACATTCCGTGTGAAGTCTAACTGGGTCATGAAGGATTCAGGCCTTCTGCCTTTAACCTTTCCACAGAGGTATTTCACCCTATCTTTAACTGGACTTCTGGCTACCCGTATCATTATGTTTTGACAAAGTTAAGTTGTTATCTCAAACACTCACATCATGGAGCTGTTCCAACAGGCAGAAGATGCCTCAGAATTACCCAGGGATCATTTCAGGAGTTTTGTTTTGTCTCTTGTCTTACTTTTAAAACACAGTAAACCAGGGCCCTGCCCTCATCTCCGTGAGTCAGAACCTCTACGGTCCATACAGGTCTTTGTTTTCCTCGCTCTTTGGCTCTGAATCACCATAAGCAATTCTGATGAACAGTGAAGGGGGACCCAACTGGCCTGACTTTTTACGAATATTGTTAGGATGTTTACCAGTAACACCTGTCTCTGAGGAAGTACTGTTCTTAAAACAATTCTGCCAGAAAGAAAAGATAGGAGCAGAGAAGTTCTAAGCATTTCCTGATAAAGTGACCTTTTTCGCAGGGCAGCTGGAGTAAACGTGGTTAGGAACATGAAAGCCATCGGGAAGCCATGGTCCCTGACCATCACTGTCTCTAATCTAACGAACGCACTCATAAATCCGAAGTAAAATCAACCGATAGGCTCCAAGCGCAACTCCTGGCGCCTGTCAGAAGACAAATCCCTGTCCCTTCAGCGTCTCCCACCTCCAGGTCACTTTGGAAGAGACTTGTCCCGGGGTGAGGGAAACAGGGCCCCTCCACTGCAGTTTTATCCCTCATATCTGGGGCCAGCTGGCAGCCCCTGTGGGTTTCGGAGTGTGGCGGGTCATAAAGACCGCTCCCCAAGATGGCAGCTGGCAATGTGGCGGGCCATAAAGACCGCTCCCCAAGATGGCGGCTGGCAGCAAGCCAGAAACCTCTGTTTGACACAAACAAACTAACTGCAGACCTTATATGGTAATATCTGTGGGCAATGGGAGGGCCTCGAGAGGAGAATGTATATAAGCACCCAATACGGGAAGTGGGGGAGAGAATAAAGATCAAGCTTGCACTCCGTGTGTTGCATCTCTCTCTGCGGGATCGGCAAGGGTCGCGACATCAGAGGGAGTGTCACTGGGAGGAAACGGGGGGGTAACTGCTGAGAGACAGAAGGTTTCCTCGGGGGTCAGGAATGGATGTTGGGGCGGTGGTCACAACTCTCGATACCCCACACTCTAGACTATACTCGTCGGTAGGTGAATGGATGGCACCGTGAGTGACGGAACTGCAGAGTTGCCGTCCCGGCTATTCGCGCAGAAGGTTTACCTGCGTGTAAATACTAAAGATGTGGCTCTGCACCTCGTCCATGGAGTCCAGGCCGTAGGCCACTGTGCCCAGATGCAGCCGTTTGAAAACCATCTCGTTCTGGGTCAGAGTTCCTGAAACAGGGAAGGAGAGTGACTGCCCATGCCCTCCACTTCCTCCTCGTGGCAGAAATCATGCCACCCTCTTCTGAGACTCCTCTCCTTGCCGTCTGCCAGCTGCAGCACTGCTCCCTCTGCTCGGAACCCCACTCCCCTTTTCACAAATGGCATTCAGAGCCAGGCAAGGTGGTGCGCACCTGTCATCCCAGCACTTGGGAGGCTGAGGCAGAAGAATGACCCTGACAGTTCAAGCCTGATGGACTGAACTACAGAGCGAGGGACCCTGTCTCGAAAAATAAAAAGGCATCTTAGAGCTGGGGGTGTATCTCAGTGACAGAGCACCAGCCTATCAGACATGTCCAAGGCGCTGGACAGAGTGTCCTGAGTTACCATGGACAAGGCTGTGCCCTTTCCTGGGAATGCCCAGAGCACTGTCCACCAGGGTGCCCAACTTGCCCCTTTCGCCAAGGGCTAGGGTGGCACATGACATACACTAGGGCAGGCTCCTTGCGGGAGAAGCCTGACCCTGAGCAGAAAGACCCAGGGCTGGAGACAAGGAGCTCAAGTCACCCACAGGCAGAGCCATGCAGAGCTCGGCCATGAAGCCTCATCTGTGCCGCCTGGGCGCTCACGGGGTGGGCCGGCTTCCCTTGCACACCCACCGCTGCACCGAAGAGAGGAGCCTAAACCCAGGTCTCCCACCCCTCCTCGCTCCTCCCGCTAGGGTAACCCCACAGCCAGAGAGACGCTGAACTGGGGAGCAGCACTGGGTGCGCCGTGGGCTCAGGGCCCGCTCCGCCACTCTGCACGGTGCTGGCAGGTAACTGAGGACTGGCTCGGAAACGCCAGCCCCGGAAAGCCCTGGCTGCCACCTCGGTCATCACAGAAGCAGCACCGCCCCACCGCTTTTCACCCAGAGAGAAGCTGTCCTCTTGTCTCCCCAGGGCAGAACCCAAGCGCTCCTGCACCCTGCACCCCGAATTCCCCAGGGGCCCTGGGAAGTACTCACCCGTCTTGTCAGTCAGTAAGTAAGAAATCCTTCCCAGCTGCTCAGGGATCGTGCTGGAGCGAACCACAGTCCCAGGGATCTTCGAATCCCTCCGAATCACCCAGCTGTACACAATCTTGCCCATGTCCAGGTTCACACGCAAACTAGGCAGAAAACCAGAACGGGCAGGTTCCATGCAGTAAGGCGGACTGTGACACATGTGTGCGACTTGGGGGCGCATTCCTGCAGCAGCCCGGGCCGAAGGGCCAGTCAGGCACAGGCAAGGACCGGGCACATCGGCTTTCAATGAAGCCATTCTGTTCAGACCGCAGTGACTTAAAACACAGCAAGAGTAGCTCTGTCCATCTCGCCTTCCCTTTCTCTTTGCTCTTTTCTCAGAACTGGGGCTGGAGCTGGCCCCACACATGCTGGGCAAGCTCTCTGCCACCGGCTGTAGCCCAGCTTTTCCTTTCCAATTACTGGTCTCCTGAGTTAATGTATTTTGCTACTAATTCATTTTCTTTAAATTGTGGTATATTTTTAAAGATAAAATTTACCACCTGAAGGGTAGTTTGGTGATGAGAACATTCCCAGGGTTGTGCACAGATGAGTGCCACCCACCCCCACCAAGTTTTTATCTTCCCGAACTCAAACTCTGGACCCTTTAAATAGCTGCCTCTCAAAGTCCACAGCCTCAGGCAACACCATTTTGCTGATATTTCTAAGACTATTCTAGATCTCATACAAGTGGAAACAGATGCTACATGTCCTTCTGTGTATGGCTTCTTTACACAGGTTAACTGTTTTCTGCTAAGACAATCTATTACATCTTTTGTTGTTTGTTTTTGAGACAGGGTCATGTTTTGTAGTTCAGGCTGGCTCTGAACTCACTATGTAGCCCAGGCAAGCCTCAAACTCAGCAATCCTCCTGTCTCTGCCTCCTGAGTGCTGGGATTACAGGGATGAGCCACTACGCCCAGCATTGTGGTATATAGTTACAAGACCTTGCGCTTTCAAGGCAGACGCCAGAACCACTGAGCTAAATCCCTAGCCTTTGGTTTGTTTTTTGAGACAGTGACTCATTATATAGTTCAGCCTGTTCTTGAGCTTTCAGTAATCCTCCTGCCTCAGCCTCCTGAGTATTGGGACAGGCATGCGGCACCATGCCTGGCTACTTACATTATTTTTTTAAAACCACTTATTCAGCCTTCATATCAGAGAAGCAAACAATCTGTGTGTGCTACACGCTCCTACCATATCCCCAGAGCACTCACTGCTAATCAGTCACAACATACATTCTGTCTGAGCACAGACTCGGGTTCACACTCCTTCCCCACACAGCACCTGTAACCGCATGGCCAGCCCCACAGAGCTGGCCGACTCCATGAGCCCTAGACACCAACCCCAGCATGGACTGGCCAGGGCAAGGCACGGTCCTTTGTTCCCACTTAGGGAACCTGGCTCGTGGGAGAAGCGGCCATCACAGCCCTGCGGGTGCAGAGGGGACTCCTGTTCCTCACCTGACTTCCTGGCCAGCGCGCTACGCGGAGACCAGCTCCTTCTCCGCCTGTGGGTGCACAAAGAGAAGAAAACACCCCAACCCCAAACAGGAGTCCCCCGCTCACCTGATGGGAATGATGTTGGAGAACAAGAGGAGGAAGCGGATGATCTGTAGGTACCAGCGGCCAGCAAAGTGCTGCAGGGCGACCATGACCAGCGACACCACCACCAGCGCCCCGAAGAGGATCTTGGTGAGGCAGTTCACTTCCAGGTCAAACAGACCGATCTGCAGGACGGGGCACAGGAGCTGTGATGGTAACGCCCCACCCAGGACCCCCGAGGATTCCCACTCCACACTGTTGAGAACTTCGGAAGATTTTTGACTTGGAAACACAGAGACAGGTGACCACTCCATTGCGCTGTACCGGGCACAGCGTAACCCCTACCACCCTATGCAGTGCCCCCGGGAGATGACCTGGGTTCTCCACTCTTTGCACTGCCACACAAAGTCTGGGCAGACACCGTTGATGGTACCTGGTTTTAGGTCCAGTGTAAGCAAACAGTATTATTCTAATAATCATTCACTTATTTTCATGTGTCACATCAAATCCCTAATTCCATGGACACAGGCCCAGTGGAAAACTAAAGCATCAGATAAGGGTCTCAGAGCTGTGCCAACAATTGTAATGGTGGGGTGGGGATGGCAGAGTCCGGGAACCCAGCATTCATTCGCACTAGGGCCTCGGGAAATCCTCCCTAGTGTTCTGACTCAGAAGCAGAGGCAGAGGCAGGAGGACTGCTCGAGTGGGTCACCAGCGTGGAGACCAGTTCAGTGCCTCCCTTAAACAACAACAGTAGAGATGGGTGGGGGCTGGGGGAGCCATTTGCATCATCGGCATTGGTGGCCCTGGGTGAGCACAGTTCGGACCATGCCCAGCCATAGCCAGGGCTCAGCAGGGTTTCCTCTCGGGCACCTGTACCCACTTGCCACGCAGCCCGGGCAGAACTCGTCCAAGGCGGGACAGGAGAGGGGCAGGGGAAGCGCCCGCACTTTCGGGGCTGCAGCTCGGAGGGGGAATGAGGTGTGTGTGTAGGATACACACTGCTGCTTGGCAGTTTGTTTTCACTCACACATCTGGAGTTTCATGTACTCATACGCATGAACATGTATGTGTGTGTGCATGTGTATTTGCATGTACATGAAAAGAAAATATGTGCAAAAGAATGGCATCACTGCTGGGAGCTCCTGCTCTGGGATCCAGTCCCCAGACACACACACCCATCATCGCAGACCTCTTTCTTACACACCTTGCTCCGGGGATTAGACGTATTCATGACGCTCCGGAGTTCTCTGCCGGTGTAAAGAACAACACCCACAACGGTACCTGGCACGAGAAACCAAGCACAGAAACGTGAGTGCAGACAGGCAGCTTGCAGGTGGGCTGAGTGCTGCCCCAAATCCTGAGACCGTATGCGTCATGCTGACAGATACCGGACACTGGGCCGGGCGATGGCCCACAGTGCGTTGACCAGCAGTGCAGCTGGGACCAGCGCACCTGCCGAAACTCGGATTCAGCCGGAGTGAAAGAAGAAACAGCCGCCTCCCGGGGCTCGGCAGCCACATGGAGCTGGCAGTGGACACGGGGTCAGTGAAGACATGGGCCACTGATTATCTCACAGTTCTACGGCACAGGCTGGGCGGTGGGGCCAGCAGCCAGGAGAGTTGCGGGACAGGACCTGTCCTCCTGCCATCAGCCTCACAGCAGGCCCTCCTGGAGGAGCGGAGCTTCCCTACCCCGGGCACCGTCACGGACGGTCCTGAGCAGACTCTCCTTCCCACGAGCGCCTCCTGCTGTCTCACTGCCGTCCAACCCTGCGGGCTCTGCGTTTCAGGGACGTCCATGCAAACGGGAACCTCTTTCCAGGAACTTCCTCCCTCGCTCCTCCCACCCTCTCTCTAGGCACAAGAAAGAAAGGCATCTAAAATAGGACAATTTATGAAGAAATACAACTGGCCAGTGAGCACAGGGAAGATGCTCATCCTACTAAGTTATCAGAGATGCTAAATAAACAACTCCCATCGCCATCAGATCAGCCACGATTCAAAAGGCTGACAACACCCAGTGTTAGCCCCAAGGTGGAAGGACAGATCTGGTTATCACAGGCACTGGCCAAGAGGGAAGCGGGTAAATCTCTCTGGCGGGGAAATGTGACCTCATCTGTCCTAAATGTGCCTGTCTCCCCTTCTCAATGTGTGTGCCCAGAAAAGGCTCGCACACAGGAAGGAAGCCTGGACGCATGACCATCAGGATGAGCAAGAGGCGCTGCGAAGGGCATCAGCAAGAGATGCAGAGGGAGGACAGGCCTGAACAGCGGCTGGAGAAGCGGAGCCGACAGCATCCGAGTCCAACCCGAGCCACAGCGGGGGCAGTGGGCCACTCACAGGAGGGACCCGGATGCATGGGTTCTGTCCCGCTGGAGAAAGCAAGCAGCCAGCCCTCTGTCCTCCCTGTCTCAGAAACGCAGAGGTTGGGGTCACCTGCAGCAGGACAGTCCCCCACCCCCGTCCCCCACCAAGGCCACACTGTGACAGCACCCGGGAAGCAGGGCAGCCGGGTCCCCAAGTTCGGGGGTCGCAGGCCAGTCACGTCCTGCACAAGGCTTCTCTGCGGGAGACTCAGCAGATGGCAGCCAGGAGAGGGCCATGCCGCCCGCTCCTCGGCAGATGGCAGGCTCCTGTGACCCACTCACCCCGCCCTCGGCCCCGCTCAGAGCAGATGGTGGGACAGTGGGAGCAGAGCCGGGTGGAGCTGGAGGTGACCACTCAGCCACCACCCCACCCCCAGGCAGACACAGCCCGGCCTGCTCCACCCCTGGGCCTGGGGGCGAAAGGGTTCTGACCACACAGGGACCCCCAAGACCATGCTCTCCACCAGCCTGGCCCAACTCCAGGTGCCAAATGCTGCTAACCACGGCCCTTCACACCCACAGCCTCCCTGAGCTCAGGACTACACCTCTGCCACCCGGACACCTGAGCCCTGGCTTCACCCCCCGGCCTGGGCATCACCCAGAGGGAGCCCTGCTCCCTCGTTCTGAACTGGGGAGCTTTAAATAGAAAACTGAGACCACGGGCTGCCCTTGGAGAAGTGGAAAACCTGGTGACACTGGGTTCTTATTTTCCTAACTTGTAGAAGGTAGAAGTGGACTCAGAGGCAGAAGCTGGACTCGGAGAAAACACAGAACTGGAGCCTAACGGAACCGAGAGGACTCCTGCCCACAGGCTCGAGTTACCCAGGAGGACATGGCTCCTGTTCAGTCCCACCCTTGCCACACGGGCCCAGGTGTGAAACGTAGGCCCCGTGTAGCTCTATGGAAGAGCACTTGCCCCGCACAGGTGAGGCCCCAGTTCAATCCTTACCACCCGCAGAAAAGGTAAAATGTAATCGTCTTTCTATAAAAACAGAGAACTTCTACCCAGTCAAAGCAACAACGTCTCTGCAGACTGAAATGAAAGACAAACCATATTAGAGAAACACCTGTACCCTATGCCAGGCAGTACTCTGATGGACCTTATTCTACAAAGCGTTCATACAACAAACAAAGGAGAGTAGATGGAACAAAATATAAGAAACGGTTTATCTGTAGAAAGCTGTTCAAACATATTCATAATTAAGTCAAAACTAAAACAAGATTCCATTTACTACTAAACAGTCCAGAAAAGAATTTAAGTGTTTATGTATAAAGTTATTATAAAGTTTAAAAAAAACAACCTAAGGTGGCAAACTAGGTGGAAGAAAAAGGGTATGGTCACGTGTGTCAGGAACAAGATGTTCTTATAAAACGGCAAGGACCAGGACAGCAAGATGAGGAAAAGACAGAAATAAGCAGTAACAGGTAAAGAAAGAAGCCAAGTTCAAATCCAAAATGTTTCCTATGAAACATAAATGTGAACTGGGAGCCTTACTTTTCCCATTATGACGGTGGGAGAAGAGTAAAGACTTGCCAGGGAGGGGTGGGAAAGCAGGCGGACTCCTGAGGACCCAGGTCAGAGGGAGCTGGGAACCGAGCGGAGCTGTTTCGGCCTCCCGGGGCAGACATGGGCGTGCTGGGGGCCGCGGCCTGGCCAGGGAGGCACCAGCAGAGTCTTCAAGGCCAAGCTGTCCCTTCCTCAGTCGCCAACGGACCAAGACATTGTTACAGATCGTGATGCAGATACAGCAGGTGTTGGGGGGCGGGCAGCAAAGCGGCTCCAGCTGTGCCACCTCCCCCAGGCACCCTGCAGGAGCCTGAGCCTGTGCCAGGGCTGTGCTGGGTGCTAGGTGCTTCCTCCCCACCTGTCACCCAGAATTCTCACTTGCTGTCCTCAGAGACACAAAAGAGAACGGAGCAGAGAGGGAGAGAGGACGGGCAGGAAAGATTAGATCTCTCCGGCCGTGGGGAATCATGCAAGCAAATCATGCTACCAGGTTAACTATATGATGTAGTATAATATAATGCTATTAATAGCTGCACAGGGAGCTCTGCCTCTGTCTTCTACCCACTGTGTGGTCTCAGCAAGTTGCTCAGCCCCCTGGGCCTCAGTTTCCCTGTCTGCAGAAAGGGGATAACACTAGTGTCTGTCCTTAGGCCAATCAGAGAGGGTGAGGCACAACACACAAAGGACTTGGCATGGTGCCAGCAGCGGCCCCTGCCGAAGGAGCCCTTCTGCTGGCTTGCCCAGGGCCACCTGCTTCTTCCTCATCTTGGGGCTGGGACCCCGTGGTCTGGCCCTGTGCTGTGTGCCGCTGGCCCCAGCCCAACACCCTTCGGGCAGCGGCCCCCCTTCTGGCCAGAACAGCCAGGCCGCCTCTGTTTCTGGTACAGATTAGAATGTCAACTCAAGTGGCAATTATGGGCCATTCCAGGAGTAATGGCCGCAGAAAGTGCGCGATCCCAGCGGCCTCTCTTCTGGACATCAGTATGTGTCCGAGCTGCAATTAGATGTCAGCTGAATTCCCTGGGGTGCCGGCCAAGTGGGAAACTCCATTTGACCAATGGCTAATTTTCCCATCTGACGGGCGATTATTCTAATTACGAAAGGGTTTTCTGTCCTTTTCAAATTGCTACCACATTCCTGGATGCGGTGCCTCACCTGACGCGATCACGGTGCCAGCCCACAGTGTGTTCTCTACGCTCAGGCTCTCGCTGATGGGCGGGTCGCTGTCCTCCTAGAAAAGACCAAGCGGAGTCGTCTTCATCCGGGGATCCTGCTGCGTCCAGGTGACCGTCCGAAGCCCCTCCAGGGTTCCCACCCCAAGGACACGCAAGTCCCTTACACACCGAGCCTGGCTCCCAGAGAGAAAGCTACACACACCCAAGGCGCATCTCCACCTCCACTTCCTCTCTAGGTGGCTTATGATAAGGGGTACAATGCAAGCACCCCGTGAGCAGGGGCGTTTGGCACATTTTAGGAGATAATAACAGGAGATAATCTGAGCATGTTCTGTACCGATACAAATTGGAACGCCAGGTACAGAACCTGAGGGAAATGTGGGGGCCTGACTATCTCTCCCAAGGTCCGGGCAGGGAACCCACAGCTGCTCCAGCCTGTTCTCCTCAGGGCAGAGAAGGAAGACAGCTCCCGTCGCCTAATGCCGTAGACCCCAATGTGGAAGCCCGCAGCTCAGCCTGACAGCTGGGTCAAGCTCCGCAGCCGCTACACTCAGGGTTTTCACTCTTGGGGAATATCTATGAGCAATCTGAGAAGCCCGGATCTCTGACACCAAAGAAACATTGTGCTGTGCACGGGTGGCACAGTCCTGTACTCCTAGCTCATGAGGATGAAGCATAGGGATCACAAGGGCAAGGTGAGGGTGGCCAATCTCAAAGTCCCTCTCTAAAAATAAAATTTTAAAAGGCTCAGAGGTGTAGCTCAGTGGCAGAGTTGCCTCCATGTTCAAGCACCAAGGACCGAAAAACAAAAAAGACAAACAAACCCAGCACTTGGGAGGCAGAGACAGGAGGACTGCTGAGTTCGAGGCTTGCCTGGGCTCCATAGTGAGCTCAGGGCCAGCCTGAACTACAAAGCGAGACCCTGTCTCAAAAAAAAAAAAAAAAGACAAACAAATGTTTAGCAAGATAGGAATTAAACTGGAGAAGCCAATCGGTCAGGCTCTTTGCTGGCCAGTGTTAAGTCTTTGAGAAAGAGATCAGAGGTAATTGAATTGTGTTCTATGCATCTATTGACTCATATTTGTAAACTAAATCTAAATTTAAATTTTTTTTTTTTTTTTGAGACAGGGTCTTGCTTTGTAGTTCGGGCTGGCTCTGAGCTCACTATGTAGCCCAGGCAAGCCTGGAACTCAGCAATCCTCCTGTCTCTGCCTCCCGAGTGCTGGGATTACAGGCATGAGCCACCACGCCCGGCACTGTGGTATGTGGTATTGATTGCTGGTGGGTGTGAGTCTCCACGCCCAGCACTGTATGTGGTTACCGGGGATCGAACTCAGGACCTTGCACTTGTGAGGCAGGCGCCAGAACCACTGAGCTAATCCTCCGGCCCCTAAATCTAAATTTAATTTCTAGCCTCAAGGTCTGAGACTGACTTAAAAGTTAAAATATGGCAGACAGGATTTATACAAACAGAAGAAGGCACAGGTGCACATGGAGATGACAGAGAAAATGGAAAGGAACCTCGGCTGATCGGGCGTCAGACCCCAGCCTGTGCACAGGCCCCGAAGCCTGGGTGGTGGACGGACACACGCCCTGTGGAAGGCACCGCGCGCCAGGCAAGCTCACTTACCCTGGTGAAAGTTCCCACAAAGTTGTGAATGTCGATGTTGGGCTCTTCTGCGTACACGTACGAGCGGATCTGGAGAAGGTCCTGCTCGACAGAGGGAAATGCGGCCTTTAGCAGGCATCTACTATTTTTCAAAACCTACTCTGTTTCCCAGACAAACAGAGACTCAAGGTCAGAGGGGAGGTGGGAAGAGGAGGAAATATCCTCCATCATGTCAGGTTAGGGTCGGGGCTGCTACGCACAGTACCCCGAGCAGCCCCGGGAGTCTCACTGCACACGCCTGTGACTGGTCTCAACCTGTGACCTCCCTGTCTCAGCCTCCCCAGTGCTAGGATTATAAATGTATACCACCAGGGCAACTTACATCATTCCCTTAATCCAAGATGTTATTAAAGTGCTACTCTCCACAAGGCACCAGGCGGTGGTACACACCTGTAATACCCATACACGGGAGGCCTTGATCCTCCAGCCCCAAGGCAAATTCAAGGCCAGTTTGGGCTACATAGTGAGTTTAAGGCTGGTCTCAACTCTATAATGAGACCATCTCAAAACAAAAACTTCAATTTCAATTTAAAAATGAAGGCTGCAGCCAGGCATGGTGGTTCACACCTGTAATCCCAGGACTTGGGAGGCAGAGGCAGGAGGATTGCCGAGTTTGATGCTTGCCTGGGCTACATAGTGAGCTCAGGGCCAGCCTGAACTACAAAGCAAGACCCTGTCTCAAAAAAAAAAAAAAAAAAGAAGGCTGCGGATTTAGCTCAAGTGGTACTACGCCAACCTTGGACGCACAAGGACCCAAGTTCAATCCCTGGTACTGCAAAAAAAAAAAAAGAAAACATTGCTCTCCATCAGACCCGCTGAGGCATCCCTGAAAGGAGAGAAGGCAGCATGTCCTTCCCTGAACCTCTGGCCAGGCCTGGAGAGGATAAGCAGCAAACACTGAAGGACATATGAGCTACAGACCTGGCTGGCATCACCACTCTGAGTCTCACTCTGTGCCCAGAACCTGGTCTTCAGAGAACTTAAGCCAGGAAGGGAACACGGGTCCCAGGTCAAACAGACCCTGAGCTGAGCTCCATGCCAGGGACAGATGCTCTCTAGAGCCTCAGACTGTGCTAGAACTTGCTGCCCTTGAATTCTTGGTTTAAAAATTAACTGCAATATAGGGCTATTTCACTTTCTAGTAGCCATGGAGACTCCTGGGGATGGCGGCCAGGTTGTGCTAATGCCTCTGAGAATGGAGCTCCCACCTGTCTACCCCTCCGCACAGAACAGCGTGGACACCGTGACTGAGCAGGAAGCACACACAGTGCCCGCCACGACCCTGCCTGCAGGCAGATGGGGTGGGGACCCCAGCAAGGCGGTGCCCGGCCAGCAGACGCTGGAAGAAAGGAGAGCTCGCTCCCCGCGCACGGGAGCTGCATTCTCCACACTGACAGAACCTGACATTTTCGGGGCTCTCAAGCCCACCCAGCAGCCCCACTTCCCCTCCACATGCCCTGCCCGCCCTGCAGGGAAGCTACTCACAGAGGCCGTGGGGAGCCGCTGGGTGCAGGCCACGGGCAGCCGCAGCTTCCAGTCCGTCTCCCCATCCAGCTGGTCCGTCCGCAAGAAGCAAGACCCTGTGGGGGGAAGGTGGGCACCGTCTAGTTGCCTGCAATCCCGGAGGCCCTTCTCCAGGGACCTCTGGGGATGACCTTCTCTGGCCCTTGTAAAAACGTCCCGTCCCCGGCCAGAGACCCAACAGAAAAGTAAATACTTCTCCTTTCTCCGTGCACTCTCAGCCAGAAAGACCTGGCTCCGAGTTCCACCCGCCCATCACTCCCTGGTACCCCAGGCTGGTGGGGCCTGCAAAGCCAGTGGGTCCTCAACTGCCAAATAACACACGGTGCAGCCAGGCTAGCGGGGAGAACCGCGGGGCGCCAGTCTTTAAGGCCACGTTGGCAGGGGCCATGATCACGTCTCCTGTCTGTCCTCCACTTCCTTGCGAGGGGTGCTGGGAGCCCATCAAGCCTGCCACGATCACACGGTGAGCAGCCCGCACCCACAGATCCCAAACCCGAAGGGCTCTGAAGGTCAACGTGACATCACAAGTCAAAACTTTCTTGAAGATGGCAAATAATTATAAAAATATTGTACGGACTGACCTTAAGCCAATTTGGATAAGGCAGACATGAAGCACACCAGTGAATTTCATGTTTGGACTTAGAACCCATCCCCAGGATGGCTCATTCTGGCTTGGCAAATATCCCCAAACTGGAAATAATTCAAAATCCAAAGCACTGGGCCAGAGGGTTAGCTCAGTGGTTCCGGCACCTACCTCGCAAGCGGAAGGTCTTGAGTTTGATCCCCGGTAACCACATACAATGCTGGGCATGGAGACTCACGCCCACCAACAATCAATACCACATACCACAGTGCCAGGCGTGGTGGCTCACGCCTGTAATCCCAGCACTCGGGAGGCAGGAGGATTGCTGAGTTCGAGGCTTGCCTGGGCTACATAGTGAGCTCAGTGCCAGCCTGAACTACAAAGTGAGACCCTGTCTCAAAAAAAAAAAAAAAAAATTCAAAGCACTTCTGGCCCCGAGCATGTCAGGTAAGGGACTCTCAGGGTGGACCACATATTTATTTCATGTAACACGCAGATCCACGCAGACAGAACTGCATCTCATGGACAGGAGGTGTGTCAGCAGCAGGACTCCCAAGAACCACAGCAGGACGCGGCTCCTGACAGGCTGCGAGTGCTGTCAGGATGGGGAGGGGGTGGGGCTCTGACCTTACACTCCTTTGCCCTGCACCACACAACACATCCAGGATAAGCTGTAGCCTGTAAAAGACTGTTTTGTTTTTGCTTTTGTTTTGCTTTGAGACTGGGTCTTGCTTGGTAGTTCAGACTGGTCCTGAACTCACTATGTAGCTCAGGAAAGCCTCAAACTCACAGCAATCCTCCTGCCTCTTACTCCCAAGTGCTGGGATTATAGGTATGAACCACCACAACCGGCATTTGTTTTGGGTATTTTTGGTTTTTTTGTTTTGTTTTCTTTTTGAGACAGAGTCTCACTTTGTAGAACTCACTAGGGAGCCCAGGCAAGCCTGGAACTCAACAGTCCTCCTGCCTGTGCCTCCCAAGTGCTGGGATGACAGGTGTGAGCCACCATACCCACACTGTGGTATATGGTACTGATTGCTGGTGGGTGTGAGTCACCACATCCGGTACTGTTGTATGTGGTTACCGGAGACTGAACCAGGGACTTTGCACTTGCGAGGCAGGTGCTGGAACCACTGAGCTAAATCTCCAGACCTATAAAAGACTGTTTTAACCTAGAGCCCTCAATCCCCCTCCTGATTACTTAAAATATCATTAGTATAAAATTCATTCAGCTCAAAGTAAAAAAAGTTACAAGAACCCCAAATAGGAATGTAAATTTATCAGATATTCCAAATAGGCCAGAAAGGTCAAAACAAGAAACAAACAGCCTGCTTTCTCAGACCACCACAAATACAAACAAAAAAGTGAGGTGGGAAATAAATGGAACAGAGAGATTCTCTCTGGCTAACTGGACTGTGATTACTGACCAATGAACCCACAGGCACACTGGTACAGCAGCACTGCTTAAGAGCAGAGGACAAAGGACAGCCGGGCCTGGTGGTATATGCTTGTGATCCCAGCACTCTGGGAGGCTGAGGCAGGAGGACGACAAGTGTGAACACAGCCTGGGCAACTTAGCAACTTAGCAAGACCCAGTTTCAACATAAAGGAAGGGTTGGGAACAGGTTCAGTGCAAAGGTCCTGGCCTTCTAAAAATAAAACACCAAAAGGGCAATAAAGGCACAGAGCCCTCTATCTAGTTTTGGACCAAACCATCTCCTCATAAACCTCCTGGTCCAGCTCAAAAGAGAGTTTCTCCACTAGACACCCTCATCCCACCAACTCCAGGAGGGAGGGCAAGCCAAGGCCCTCAGACTGGCTTCTCCAGGTGCCAGTCACCGTAGTCTCCTCCTTGTGGTCAGAATCTACCAGCCCATGGGCAACAAACACACTTCTTTTCTTTCCTTTTGCTTTGCTGTTTTAGGTTTTTTTTGGTTTTTTGTGTGGTTTTTTTTTGGTTTTTTTGAGACAGAGTCTCACTTTGTAGTTCAGGCTGGCTCTGAGCTCACTATGTAGCTCAGGCAAGCCTCAAACTCAGCAATCCTCCTGTCTCTGCCTCCCAAGTGCTGGAATGACAGGCGTGAGCCACCACGCCTGGCTGCTTTTTTTGAAGCAGAGTCTCACTTTGTAGTCCAGCATAGCCTTGAACTCACTCTGTAGCCCAGGCTGGCCTCCTGACAATCCTCCTACCTCTGCCTCCCAAGTGCTGGAATTATAGGCATGCACCACCACGCCCAGCTACCCAAAACGCATTTTTTTTTTTTTTTTTTTTTGCTTTTGGAGACAGGGTCTCGCTTTGTAGTTCAGGCTGGCCCTGAGCTGACTGGCCCAGGCAAGCCGCCACGAACTCAGCAATCCTCTTGTCTCTGCCTCCCGAGTGCTGGGATGACAGGCGTGAGCCACCACGCCCGGCCTTGTGGTATGCGGTGTTGATTGTTGGTGGGCATGTCTCCACGCCCAGCATTCTATGTGGTTACCAGGGATCGAACTCAGGACCTTGTGCTTGCGAGGCAGGTGCCAGAACCACTGAGCTAACCCTCCGGCCCCCCAAAACGCTTCTAAAAGACACCGCATGTCAATAAAATGTTTTCCACTCCTCTCCACATTTCCAAACTGCTAAGATGCTTCTGCTACACTTTCCAATGGTGACTTTGCCGAGTCCCCCCAGAAGGCCAATGGTCACTTTCCAAGTCGGTCTTGGACATTTACCGTTTTTTTCTGACGTCCTCAGGAAGATCATGTCGGCAGGAACCCGCTGGTTCTGGGGGTGAGAAGGAAGACCGTGACTCTGACAGCCACGCTGGGGAGGTGGAGCGACCACGGCCCACCCCCTTTTTAAGCTTCTGCCTTTGACCAAGACACGTTTGGAGGTTTCTTTGGCTTTGACCTGAGAAGTCCTGCACACTCCTGCGGTTCTCCTAGCTCCCTATCTAAATTCTCTCTGGGGAAGAAAGCCTCCAGCGGTCCCCCAGCTCTGCACAGTCCAGCCAGGGAACCCGGACGCCACGCACCTTTTCAACGAGGATGAGGTCGCCCACCTGGATGTTGGAACTCTTCACCTTCACGGTGCCTGCAAAGCAAGAGGTCCATTTCAACTCCAACGGCTTTCGGGCGCCCCCAGCCCGCAAGGTCCCGCCCCACCCCCAGCTCCACGCCTGCCCCTGCAGGAGACGACTCCACAGTCTAGACTCCTGCCTCGCAAGGCACCAGGATCCCTCATGTCCTCAAGAAAGAGCATCTCTATAATCGGGGATTTAGCTTTTCTGAACCAGCACTGTGCTGGGCACAGTGGTGCACACCTCTAATCCCAGCTCTCAGGAGGCTGAGGCAGGAGGGGTGAGAGGTAGAGGTCGGCCTAGACTACACAGCAAGACCTTATCTCAAGAAACAGTCGCCAGGCATGGTGGTGCCCAGCTCTAATCCCAGCACAACGGGGAGGCTGAGGCAGGAGTCTGAAGCAGTTGGAGGTCAGCCTGGGCTACACAGTAAGCTCAAGGCCTGGCAGAACTACATAGAAAGACCAAAAAAGAGAGAGAGAGGAGGGTGGAGGGGGCAAACCCACAAGGACCGGCCTGCTTTTTGTTTCACAGTTTGGTTTACGTGACTATAATCAGATGAATCAGTTTCTGCTGGATGTTTATCTGCGTCCACAAAAGCTAACCCTAAACATAAATCCTGTGCTAAGTTTGCACAGGCTTGACGGCCTTGTTTAACCCTGCAGTGAGCTCAGGAGACGCTGACTCACCTCCAGTGTTCAGACAGGGAAGGGGGCTCAGGGCAGGCTACTGTTCCCCAAATCTCAGGGTTGGAAAAGGACAGCACCAGGTTCAGCCCCACTTCTGCCTCTAGAGTGTGGAACAAAGAGCCATGAGTTCTGCTCAACTCAGAAACATCACATCCCGGGCTTTAGGGACAAAGATGGTCCTCAGGGCCTCAGGAAGCCACAGTCACAGGGGATGGACACCCAAGTCCTGTAAGGACCCGGCCAGTGGAGGTGTAAAGTTTCGCTGGCCAAGAGGCAACATCCCCGACCCTTCTCACAACTAGACTCCCTAAAGGGCCAGCCAACCTTGGCACATTTATGTTTTATACTTCCAAATACAGTAACCCGCTAGGTGTAGTGGTGCACACCCATAATCTCAGCATTCTGGGATGCTGAGGCAGGAGGACCCCAAGTTTGAGCCTAGCTTGGGTAACTCAGTTACTTGGGAAGACCCTGTCTCTGATAAAAATTAAAAAGAGGCTAGAGATATAGCTCACTGTGAAGGCTGCAGGTTCGATCTCTAGTAACATGAGAAAGAAAAAGGCAGAAAGAGAAACAAACCCTACTTGGCTCTCAAGCAGGCAAAAGCAAACTGAGGGTTAAATTTAGCCACAGCCTCTGGCTGCCTCCCAGGGAGCTGGTGCAAAAGACAGACAGACAGACAGACAGACACTAAGCGGTGGCAGCGAGTCCAGTATGCACAAGAGCGTGGGGACAGCCCATCGGAAGAAGGACCTAGGGCAGCTCCCAACCCCGCAGGCACTTAGTCACTCCACAGCCATGCCCCGTTACAAACGCAGGCGGCATTCCTCAGGCTGGGGTTCCACCGAACTACTATTCTAGCAGCGGGAGGGAGAGAGGCCGTAACAGTGGGGAGGAGCAAGGGCGGGAGGCCAGATCTGAGGCCAGAATTAGCCAAGCAGAGGCCATTCTGGTTGGCAGGACGGAAGGACGTGCAGCATGCGGGAGAGGTGGGTGCACATGGCATTACGGTGTGGCGTGAATACGAGCCGGGCCGTCGCGCCAGGGAGGGGAGCCGCGAGAGAGGGTGGGCTAGAAGGCCCAGCAGCCGGAGAGCAAGCTCGCAGAGGACGTGGGCATTGATTCCAGGGGCTGGATCCTTCAAGGGAGCAATGCCAGGGAATCTCTACCAGTTATTGATGTGTACAGTAAGCCCATCTGCTTTACCACTGTCCAGTGGGAAAAAATAAATAATAAACCTCCAAAGTATACACCCCAGCACGGGAGTGGGGCAGGTTCCTGTGATTCTGGCAGCACTTTCATGCACCCCACAGACACTTGGTCAAAAATCAGAATTCCTAGCTTCCTTTTTTTTTCATTCTATAAAGAAAGGCCGCACTGGGTGAAGCTCAGGGCCACAGCCTCACGAGGAGGCGGCCCTGGCTTCCATCCCCAGTAAAGACAGGGAAAAAAGAACATCAAGACACTGTTAAAATAATCTAAATGTGCAATTCTCAATTATCAGAATTTCTCCCAAGTCTGCACTTTTAACATCATATTGCATGTTTTCATTTATTACATTAAGATTTTGCAAAGTGTTCAGATAATTTCTATTGACATGGCTCTCCGCAACAGGTTACAGAGGGTCTGATTTTAACCCCTCTTTATATCTGATTAAGTGTGGTGACCGTAACAGTAACAACGCCTGGCATCCAAACATCTGCATGCAAACACTGCTGCCGTCCACGAAGCACCTCGCCAGCTGACACCGGACGCTGGGTGCTGCTAGGACTTGTGGAAATTCCCAGCACCTTACCTGACCAACGTGCACTGAGCACCCAGGGCCTGAGCCCTGGCACTGGGGAGAGTCCACCCCAAGGCACCCTGGACTGTGGGCACTACCAGTACAGAGGGCCCAACCTGCCTGCTAACCTGTAGTGCCAGGTACAGCCTCCCTCTGCATCTCCAGGGGCCTGGCCCACACCCTGGGGCTCAGACCCTGACAGAAAACAGTGTAGCATTTGCAGACAAGTCATACACCCTCCGGGATACTTCAAGGCCTGTCTACCTAGCTTCTAGTTAATGCAACGCAAATGCTATGCAAACACTGTTGTTACTAGAGAACAGTAACAAGGGAAGTGTGTGTGTTCTGCACAGAGGAAACCTCCTCCGTGGGCTGGACTGCACCGTTACCTGGGCAACGATGTGACTTCTTTTCAAGGTTGGCGACACTGCAGATAGGGAGGGGCTGCTGGGGTGAAAGAGAACCCACAGGTTCTCGTTGGCAGAACTCTGGCTGCCTGAACTCCTCTTCTTGTGCCACTAGGGGGCGCAATCAGAGGCGGCTCTTCGGCGGGCTCAGGGATACTCCCCAACCCCCCACCTCAAGGTTGTAAATTCAACCACGCTCTGGGCCAGCGACACTCTCCCTGGCCTGAGCCTGCCTGACTTTTCCAAACATAAATTTACACATTGTCTTTGCTTTTATTACTCAAATGGATGCAGCCGGGTAACTCAAACGATCATACCTGGCTCCCGATCTTCAGAACAGAGTTACGATTTAAAATCTAACTCAAAGGCGTTTAATCCCTGCCAAGTAACAAAGGCCCACAGATCCGGACATAGGCAATTGAGACGGAAGAAGATCACCAGGGGTGTCTGGAAAGCCCTGGTTCAAACAGACCCTTTTCTGGAAGTGCTCAGGATTTAGCCCTTTCTCTGGCAGGGATATTTTCTAAATGTTTCACACTCCTTTTTTTACAGTAACCACTGCTTTTCAAACAAAATAATAATAATTAAATTGAATCTGCTCCAACATTTTTAAGCGAACAGACCCAGAGTTTCCCCTTCTGCAACTCCATGCTGACTTAAGTACAGTCTGTTCATCTAAACTCTGGTCCTCCTTGTCCATCTGCTCTCACTCAAAAAAACAACAAATGCTTTACCATGTGTTTGCAGAGAAGTTTCTGAGTCACCGCAGACGGATCCCTCACTCCTACTGTATCTGCCCTTCAGCCCCCAGGCCTTGGGTCCATCTCGGGGTCCCACAGGGGCTCCATGGCCATCGCCAGGCCCCTCCCACTGCGCAACTGGGGTTTACTCATTAGCATTTTACTGGGGAACCAGGGAGCCTTGGCTTTGCAGCTTCAACGGAGACCCCCAGACTCCCACGCTACCCGCCGAGCTGCTGAGCATAACCCAAAAAGCCACGTTTTGATGATTAAAAATGGCCTCAAGCTGGAGGGCTGTATGTTCTCAATGAGGAAAAAGGAAACTACAATGTCTTTGCCAAACACAAACAAAAAACAAGATACAGAGAAGCCAAAGTTTCTTCATTTCCAAACAAAGGAAAAAAGAAAAAGAATAGCACTTGGACCGATTGTTACCGATCTCAAAAGAGCAGGAATCTCTCCACAGCCCGTGGATCCGACGGGAAGAACAGAGGCTCTTCCCCAGCACTTGGCCTGGACACTTCCCATGCTTCCGCTTTAATGAGTTTCAGCTCACCCTTTAGGAGCTCCGAAGTTGGAAGCAGGGTTGCTTTTGTGGGGACCCTGCTGCCGTGAGTGCCCTACTGTTCTCAGCACAAAATTCTGCTTCAGAGTTTAACAAGGGGCCTGCACTGCATTTTGCACTGAGCCCTTCAAATCACAGAGCTGGTCAGGAAGCAACAAAACTTAGGGACATCTTTAGAAGTACATAGGGAGACTGAAGTGAAGCCGCAGAGCCCAGCACTCGGCCCTCTGGATTCCAAAACAAACCAGCTCTGTCTCTAAGCTCAAGGAAGTTTTGATGCACTCCCAGATGCTACAAGCTTCAGGAATGAGATTTCTGTAGAAGCGAAATGAGCAATTCTAAACCGGCCACCTCTTACACCATTAAATGTCTTCTAATAAATTCATCTCTTTTGGCTTTCACCACTCCACCCAAGTCGGCTCACAGTGTCAGTTTACAGGGAGGAACAAACTTCCAACTCCTCGACTGTTTATTTCTACAGAGGTGGATTCGATCCTTTCATAAGCAAACCCACTGAGCCCAAACCGTGCCTTTCATGGATGATAGCTTCTGAATAAGAGCAGTTTGTCTACACTGCAGGGAGAACCCAGATGTTTCCTTGAACTGAAACAAGCAAATGACAATTCAAACTGCCGAACAGCCTGGAAGAAAGAAAAGAAAAAAGAAGCCAAAAATATTTTTTCTTAAATAAATTCCAGGCCACAAGTATGTGTGGGCCTATTTTGTGACCTCAGACACCTCCAGCTATACTTCTATTTTTCATTGTGCGCGCAGACACTGATGGCCTTTGTAGCCCTCCCAGCGCTGTCTCCTTGGGCTCACCCTGGTTAATGTATTACTCTTTAACTCACTCTCTAATCTCACTGTGACAGTGATGAGTTGTAAATTCTGCTCCCTGTGTACATTTCCTGCGGTGGACATTAAAACACCTCTGCAGACCCAGCAGAGTTCAGAGGTTTAAAGTTGAAATTTTCATATTCAAATACAGTTGTCCACATCCCCCAAAGCCTAAGAAAAGACTTATTTGAAAACAGGCACAGAGTTGAAAAGTAATAGTATAAATACTACCGTGGCTGCCTGGTGGTTTTGTTTAAAACAGGGAAAACTTTAAAGAAAGACTGAGGCTTAAACGCAACAAGTTTAGATTCAACAGAAGCTTTTACAATAAATACAGAAATGGTCTTGCAGGCCTGCGGTGCTTACCACAGTGAATTACCCGACATCCCGGTAGGGAGGAGGTGACTTTTTGTGGAAGATAACACTGCAGTTTGCATCAGAGAGTTTTGAGGCTTTGGTGAAGTTTTGCTTTTCACTGAACAGACCAGTTCACCAATCATCAGTGACAAAACAAAACGGAGTACTCAGGAAGGAAGAAAAAGACAAAAACTGAACATTATGGATCTGAAATAACTTTCTATCTGTCAGAAACTGTATGAGCCTGTTCGGCAAATTCCGTTCTAAAGAAGACTCATAAATGGAGATGTTGTGAATGGTGGTGGGGAGTTGGGGAAGGGGAACCCTACTTACTCAACAGTCAGAGAACCCAGTGCAGTTTTACTGCATTAAGGCCAAAAAGTCCATGACTTAAACTCTCCAAAAAAAAAGAAATAAAAATTGTAATCCCAGCACTCGGGAGGCAGAGGCAGGAGGACTGCTGAGTTCAAGGCTTGCCTGAGCTACATAGTGAGCTCAGGGCCAGCCTGAACTACAAAGCGAGACCCTGTCTCAAAAAAAAAAATCATAAAACATATCCTAATGCTCATGTATTGAACAGTTTGAAAGTATAAGTAACATTCCAGGCTAAATAATTCCCACAAACGCGCATACCTTCCCCACCCTCATCTACCTTCTTTTTTGTTTTTTGGCTTTTTGAGACAGGGTCTCGCTTTGTAGTTCAGGCTGGCCCTGAGCTCACTATGGTGCCCAGGCAAGCCGCCGCGAACTCAGCAATCCTCCTGTCCCTGCCTTCCGAGTGCTGGGATTACAGGCATGAGCCACCATGTCCGGCATTGTGGTATGCGGCGTTGATTGTTGGTGGGCGTGTCTCCACGCCCAGCATTATATGTGGTTACCGGGGATCGAACTTAGGACCTTGCACTTACGAGGCAGGCGCCAGAACCACTGAGCTAACACTCCGGCCCTCATCTACCTTCTCATCAGCTCCCGCAGAATGTCATGGGGCTCCACATGGAGCCAGGGGGTGAGCACAGAGGGCGCCTGGCAGGCAGGCGGGACACCTGGGCTCTATCCCTGGGGCAGGGATTAGGGAGCCGCTGGGCCAGGCTCAAAATGTAGTTAGTTGTGAGCAGGAAAAGGATCCAGGGTGGATCCTGAATTACCATGAAAACTGAGCTCTTCAAAGGGCTGGACTAAGTTCTGCTCAGAGTGCGGAGAGGAGAGAGACGGGAAAAGTGGCGAGATCTCGGGAGGGCTGTGCAGGGTCTGCCAGGACCTGCGGCTCACGTGGTGCGCGATTTATGGTTCGCCATCTGTCCAGACACCCCCAGCACAAAAGAATCACTGGCAACTGTATTCATGACACATCTGTCTGCATCTTTTTCAAGACTAAGTACCTGCTGGCTTCCTCTAGCCCTTAGTCGGAAGTCAGTTCTGGTGTGAAGACCCACAGAATTCATCTTGCGACCTTCCCGACCCCCTGGGATGAGTCCACGGATGCCTTCAGAATTAAGCCCCCCACGCAGGGTAGCAGGAACAGAAGTCCTCCGGCCGGCTGCAGCGGTGGCACCTGCCTGTGACACCGTGTACCAAGGCTGAGGCAGCAGGACTGCAAGTTTGAGGCCACCGCAGGCAACCTAAGGAGACCCTGCCCCAAAATTCAAAATAAATGGGCTACAGCCAAGCGGGAGAGCACACCTGGCTTCACTCCTAAGTCCTAGGTCTGCGACTGGGCAGTGAGAGGTACATTCACAGACTAGTCTTTCCCAACCCAACCCAAATCTTTTTTTCTCCAGTGCTGGGCATTGGCTGAATCTTTTGAGGTAAACGCTATGTTTTGTTTTGCTGAGTTTGCTGCTAGATCAAGTTCTCTTTGGGGTTTGATTTCTAGCGCCACTGAATGCTACTAATTTGGGGAGACAGCTCCATTAAAAACCCATAAAGTTCTATGAACTGCTTTTAAGGCTCCCAGCTGTTTCAGAGGTGCATTTCATGTAAGAGGAAAAGGACACGTTTCTGGGAAAGCACTGCTCCTCACCGCTGCCACAACAGGCCCACCCTGGCACAGTTGTGCCTGACGGACTCCTCTGGGCCCGGAAAGCGTCCTAAGTGCCTGCAGCCCAGGGTAGCATACGGAGAGGGCCAAGCCCTGGTCACCGCTGAGCCACTACATGCCAAAGCGCTGAGCTCGGCTCCCTGCGGTACTCAGGCAATGGGGTGGGCATGTCCACAGCTGCCCTCGCCCAGACACTCTGCAAACGAGGCTTTCCCTCCTTCACTCCAGGGGCCTCCTTCAGTCCTGGTTTTAGCTATGGATGAAGAAAAGAGACCTTCTCCTTCCCTACATCCCCTCTGTATAAGCTACCCCCAAAAAATCACCAACTCTCTGGGCCTGGTGACACACTCCCAGCACTCAGGAGGCAGAGGCAGGAGGACTGCTGAGTTCGAGGCTTGCCTGGGCTACATAGTGAGCTCAGGAAGGACCAGCCTGAACTACAAAGCGAGACCCCGTCTCAAAAAAAAAAAAAAAACTAAAGCAGAAGGAGCTGGAGGTGTAGCTTAGCAAGAGGAGGCCTCTGGGTTCAATCCCCACTACTAAAGAGGGGAACACAAAAAAGAAATCATGTCTCCAATTTAGCTTTATAATGACATTGTGATAGAGGTGTTGTTTGTGGGAGTGTGTATGTGTTTGTGTGTGCGTGTGTGTAGAAAAAGAGAGGAGACGATACTTAGAAGTCATGTCCTCAAAGCCAATAATTGGCCCACGTGGGAGAAAGACTTATTGGGGTTCCCTTTTTTAAGGAATTCCTTGTATGATTTTTGCAACTTTTTTACTAGTTGGAAATTATTAGAAAACTTTTCTAAAAACTACGTACAAGCACTGCTACTATTAATCAGGGAATGATGTAGAACTTAGGTAAATATCATGGCTTATGACCTACTGGCCGAGGTACTGTGTTTCTGAAAAGCTTAAACTGCCAGCAGAGTGGTAAATTGTACACACCAAGATTTCATGTGATAAAAAGGCAAAGTGCCCTCCATGAATACATGGACATATCCGTTTCAATTTGCTCCTGAACTCACTAAATAAGAGTGTTGGTGGTGGGCCGGAGGGTTGGCTCAGTGGTTCCAGCACCTGCCTCGCAAGTGCAAGGTCCTGAGTTCGAACCCAGGAAACCACATATAATGCTGGGCGTGGAGACACGCCCACCAACAATCAATACCGCATACCACAGTGCTGGACGTGGTGGCTCACGCCTGTCATCCCAGCACTCGGGAGGCAGAGACAGGAGGATTGCTGAGTTCGCGGCGGCTTGCCTGGGTACCATAGTGAGCTCAGGGCCAGCCTGAACTACAAAGCGAGACCCTGTCTCAAAAAAAAAAAAAAAAAAAAAAGAGTGTTGGTGGAAAGCACCCCTGAAGGAAATGTTACTTCCAGAGTGGGGTTAAAAAGGCCCCCTTTTCCTTCCCCTTCCTGCAATGCCCAGGCTGACTTGTTACTGGGGCCTCCCACCCCCGGGGAGTGCACCAAATAACTGAGCCCCGGGCCAGAGATATAGCTCAATGGTTCTGGCGCCTGCCTTGCAAGCGCAAGGTCCTGAGTTCGATCCCGGGTAACCACATACAATGTCGGGCATGGTGACTCATGACCACCAGCCATCAATACCACATACCACAGGGCCGGGCATGGTGGCTCATGCCTGTAATCCCAGCACTTGGGAGGCAGAGGCAGGAGGATTGCTGAGTTTGAGGCTTGCCTGGGACACATAGTGAGCTCAGGGCCAGCCTGAACTACAAAGTGAGACCCTGTCTTAAAAAATAAATAAATAAATAAATAACTGAGCCCCTCCACACTTTCTGGGCTGACAGTTTTTACAGTGTTTTCCTGGTCTTTCAAGATGAGCTGCAGAGCAAGGGCCTGGATTAATACTCAGAACTGGGCTAGGTTTCCCTATAGTGTTGCACCGCCATGACAATAGGGGTCACGGGCCACAAAAGGTGACCAACAAAGGAAGACAGGCTTTTCACACCGCCGCCATCTGCCAGCGCTCCTTAGCATCTTTCAAGGACCGAGCCCAGAGGAGGAGGCAGGAGCCGGGAAGGGACAGCCGGCGAGGGCAGAAAAATCATTCCTGGGAAAAGCCGCTGCAATATGAAAAGAACCACAGAAGGGTGCAGCCCAGATAGATGGATGAGTGGAATCCAAAGGCCCCTTTTCTCGAGCTCTAAAGGCCCACCACACCCACTCTGAGGAGGCTTTTGTTGGTTGCCAAGTGTTTTAAAGGTTACAGTAAGAATATGTCACTAAGAGAGGATTTGATCTCCCTCCGGAGGGAGCTGACTACCCACCCGCCTGCCTCTATAAAGATCACACTGGCTTTAAAGGCAAAATGCCCAAACACAATACTTTTACATCAGTGAACTGTTTGTGAACCAAGAAACTTGCCGTTCTTTAAGACCACCAACCATCTGACTAGATCGCATGCGCTAAATTTCAATTGTTTCTGAGCTCAACATACTACCCTAAATTTTTCCTGGAAGGATATTTATTCTACTCAGAATCTTGAAGCCCTGGACAGACAACCTGGGTGGAAGATAGAGCCCCCAGCGCAGAGCAGCAGCTCAGGCCCAGACTCAGGTGCTAAGCCCCTTAGCCACCCACCTAGCTCATCTCCAGCATGTTCAATTTCTGGAAAGGAAGGGACATTTTAATGCCCCGGACTCTGCTAAACAGAACTAATCCCCATGCAGGGCCAGGAATCTCCGGAGGACAATCGTCAGTGTGGTTTTCTCCAACAACTTTAGATAGCACCCTCTCGTTCCGAATGCAAATTTAAATCTACTGCCATTAGAAACTACAGTCAATGTTAGCTGGCTGGTTTCGTACCTTTTCCAAGGATCTGTCTGGGTGGGTTTTTAAAGTTCTACCATTTAAAATATGTGAGCGAGAAAAGGTCATCTGGTCTCTGTTCTGTAAACCAGATAAAGAGACGCTCACAGTGCTGCGGAACAAGGGCCCAGGGACCCCCAGAGGTGTCGTCTGCGGGAGCTAGTGCTGCAGGACGTGTGGGCACGGTAACCTCCGCTCAAAGAGCAGCCCTGGACACTGCATGCTTCAGGACTGTGCAGGCCCAGCCCGCCCTCCATGAACAGAAGGGCCCCGGCCTTGGCCAGCGGGGGAAAGGGAAAGCACAGCCCGCAGAAGGCACAGAATTTCACTCCAGGGGAGGGCTGTGATAGTCAAAGTACCTGACCACTCAGCAGCTGGCGTGGGCAGCATGTGCCCAGGGACATCGAGGCCTTCCCGTGCCCACACTACTGAGTGGGTGTCATGACACACGGCACCCCCACAGCCTCAGCCTCGAACTCTGCTCCCTGGACTTTCCGCGGCCTCTGACTGAGCTGCAAACCCGTGGCCCAGAGCCGGAGGCTGACCTCGAGCTGTGAGCCGGCTGTAGACCTGCGAGTTGACTTCCTTATCCCGCACGCAGCATCGCATCTCCTCCACCGCCTCGCGGATGATGGTGACAGCCAGCACGAAGCCCTGCGGAGAGACGGGACAGAGGGTGAGCCCTGCCGGCAGCGGCCGTGGGCAGAAAGGCAGGAGGCCACTCGGGCGGGAGGGCAGCAGGCAAGGACCCGCAGACCATTCCCAGGGCACCAACACCGGCCGGCAGCCCATCAGGCCTCCCTGCGGGACGGGCGGTGGCTGACACACACAACCAGCCCGTCCACACTGGCCACCGCAGAGTACAGGGGGGAGCGGGCCGGGAAACACCCAGTGCCCTCCACAGGCCATGGGCGGGGCTGCTGACCGCTGCATCACACATCCCTGGGCTGCGCATGAAGCCACCATCGCCCGCGGGATCCCAAAGCAGGCACTTACGCTCTTTTCAGCGACATTATTCTGCAACTAAAGACACCTGGGGCCACGACGCCAACGGGAAGGGCGACCGGGCAGCCGCTGAGGAAGACCTACGCATGGCTCTGACGCCAAGAAGGGAGCCCACCCTTTAGCTGCAGAACCCACGGCACATGCTGCACCCCCAGCGCTGGAGCAGGCTGAGAGCACGAGTTCGAGCCCACTCTGGGCAACTTAATCAGACACCACCTCAAAATAAGAAATAAAAGGGCTGGAGATGTAGCTCAGGGCTCAGGGCTCAGGGCTCAGGCCTCGGCTTCGGTCCCCCCAGTAACACACACACACACACACACACAGTATAACACTGCACATGTAAGCCACAAAGTCAGCATGCGCTGCTATTTTGCAGTCTCTAACTACACTACTGCCTAGGTGCCTGTGGGAGGACGGGGATCAGGGAAGCACTGAAGGGACTTCAGCCTTATCTGTGATGTTTTGTAAAGAAATCACACTATGGCACCGGTTATGTAAGTCCCAATAATACAAATTAAAACCCCTGAGTCCAGCACCCCGAATCATCACACCCGTCAGGGTGAAGGGAGCTGCGCACAGCCAGGCTCTCTCTACAGTCCAGACCCCCCTGGTATTGACACCCACCTTCTCACACTGTGCCCTCTTGCAAAGCTTGCCAGAGCAGTTCTTGTTTAAAGTACAGATGGCATAACCACCCAGGGGCTAGCAGGGGGTCCCTGGGCATGACACTTTCACGATGCTTGTCCCGTGAAAGCTCTTCAACTCAAAGGACTTGAGATCTTTTTTTTTTTTTTTTGCTTTTGAGACAGGGTCTCGCGTTGTAGTTCAGGCTGGCCCTGAGCTCACTATGGTGCCCAGGCAAGCCGCCGCGAACTCAGCAGTCCTCCTGTCTCTGCCTCCCGAGTGCTGGGATTACAGGCGTGAGCCACCACGTCCGGCACTGTGGTATGCGGTGTTGATTGTTGGTGGGCGTGTCTCCACACCCAGCATTATATGTGGTTACCGGGGATCGAACTCAGGACCTTGCGCTTGCGAGGCAGGCGCCAGAACCACTGAGCTAACCCTCCAGCCCAGGACTTGAGATCTTTAATGCTAGGCTGGGGAGTGGGGCCGTGACTGCCTGGCAAGTGCAAGCGCCAAAGGAAACTCAGGCCCAGTTGGACTCTCTGCCCTGCTGCCATCTTCCTGTTCAACCAGAACCGGGGGTTTTGTGGTGGTTTGTTTTTTTTTTTCAAATGTTTTCATTTCTGCTTCTCCCTGCGTGGGCCTGGCTAAATCTCATTGATACTAATGGAGAGTGTGTGATCATACAAAGACGGGATTACTCATGAACTTCTGTGCTGCAAATAAACACAACCACATAAGACCAGTTATGTGCATGCATGCACACACGTGCGCGCTCACACACACACACACACACACGGCTCTCTTTCATCCTGTACACCACCCCCTTGCTAGAAACTGCTTTACAAAGAGATGCAAATGTATCCAGAAACAGATTCCAACTGTTCCCTCCAGGAGCTTCTGAGCCCCACAGAGCCGGAGAGCCACAGGAAGAGCATTAGCAGAAGGGGGACCGGAACTGAGACTGTCAGAGCTTGTGAAGAACTCACAGGCAGTGATAAGACGGACAAGTAGCTCAGAAGGTGCTAAGCCCTTTTAAAAGGTTGTACATAACATACAGATTTACGGGGCCGGAGATTTAGCTCAGTGGTTCCAGCGCCTGCCTCGCAAGGTCCTGAGTTTGATCCCGGGTAACCATATACAATGCTGGGCGTGGTGACTCACACTCACCAGCCATCAATACCACATACCACAGTGCCAGCGTGGTGGCTCACGCCCGTAATCCCAACACTCGGGGGGCAGAGGCAGGAGGATTGCTGAGTTCGAGGCTTGCCTGGGCTACATAGTGAGCTCAGGGCCAGCCTGAACTACACAGCGAGACCCTGTCTAAAAAAAAAAAAATACAGATTTACTAACAGGTGTGAACACCCAAAAACCCAGCTACTAGGGAGGGTAAGGCAGGAAGGCTTCAAGTTCAAGGCCAGACTAGGCAACATAGTGAGATCTTGTTTCAAAATTAAAAAGAATTAAGGTTGCCTTGCTTGCACCAAAAAAAAAAAAAAAGAGCTTGGGATGTGGCTCAGTGATAGAGCAGTGACCTAGCATGCTTGAGGTCTTGTGTTCAATACCCAGTATGAAAGAGACAGACAGACAGAGACAGAGAAAATGTGCACCCGTCTCCTGCAGTCTCAGATACCTGGGAGAAGGATGGGCAGAATCACTTGCATGAGTTCAAGGCCAGCCTCAGCAACAAAGCAAACCCCAGTTTAAAAGAAAAGAAAATCAATTTATTAAAGCACCATTAACATATGAGAGATAGAAACCAGAAAGGAGATGCCCCAGAGGCGCTGAAGTGTGTGACTAAAAGGAGCAGCAGGGATCCTTCTGGGGTGACAGAAACTTTCTGGTCTTGACTGAAGGGGTCACAGGTATGCGGACGACACCCACTGAAATGGAAACTGAAGATATGTACCCCTATGTGGTGTGCAGATAACCTCTTGATATCAAAGCAATTCTAAGCTTATTTGATCATCACACAAAAAGATTCCTGAGGAATCCATTCCTGTATTCCCGTAACATAGTAGTACGAAGGGAAAAGCTACTGATCAATGAAAAACAATGCAATCAGTAGCAGAACTGAAAAACTCAAAGACATTTCCTAACAACATGCACATTCCTATATTATTACCTTTTCTTGTTATTGACACAAAACACCCAAAGTTAAAGGAGGAAAGGTTTATTTCAGGTAGAGTTTCCAGCCCATAATCAGCTGGCTCCAAGACAGGGTGGCATGGCAGAGGATAAACAGTTTCCGCAGGCAGAAGGCAGCAAAAGCAGCAAGAGGCAATGGTATCAGCAGCCCTTTCTGCCCTGCAGACTCTACCCGGGCTCCCTAGGCAGGAAGCGTTCACACCCACAGCAATGCCAAACCAATCGGTGGACCAATTCGGTCATCACACACCCTTAATTCCAGCATCACACCCTCTAGATGCAGCCACCCCTGAGGAGCCCCACCTGTGACCCCAGGAGACTTTAGTGGACATCTAGATACAAGACTTAACAATCATTTGAATCCCAGGAGTCCATCTCATTTTCCCAACAAGCCCAGGAAGTAGTTGTGATGACTCCTGTTTTACAGATGAAGACACTGAGGCTCAGAAAAGTAGGTTTGGACAAGGTGGACCACTCTGCCTGCATTCCTGAGAACTAAGCCCAAAGCACCAGCTCACGGGCCTCTTTCCGAACCGCTGTGCTTATACCTCAACGCGAAAATGTGCTCCAGCCAAGAGCTTGATCCCCTGCACAAAAACCTTCTGGGGAAAATCAGCGACCAACCGTGTAAAGCAGATGCTGTCTAATTGCTCTGGGAGCAAATCGCAAAAGGTGCCTGCAGGGACACTGTTAGAGGGAGCGGACAACTGAACCTGGGACTCACAACTTGAGCGGCTTCGTCTCAGGGCTCCTGTGTTAAACTCCCACACGCCCGGGTGGAGGGAAACCCGGAGGAGATGGTGCGGGTCAGGGCGCAGAGGAGGTCAGGCCAGCAAGTGACACCCAGACTGCTGCAGGCTGGAGCCTCGACCCTCACTCCCGCGGCCGGGAGACCAGGTTCAGCCCGAATCTCTGTGGAACTGAAAGCTCCAAAGCAGGAAGATTGTGAGATTTTCCAGCCTGGATCCGGGCTCTGACCAGCCGCAGCAGAGTCATGCCTTGCCATGGACACAGAACGATAGGCCACAAACCACCACAAAACTGTAAACCTCAGAAGATGACCAAAGACTTGGAGTCACAGAGATATTTCTCATGTTTCTTTATCTTTGCTATTGATCTTTGTTTCTGTCCATTTGGGAGTGTAGGGGAGTTTTTTATGTGAGTGTGAATACAGTTTTTTTGTTGTTGTTTTCTTCTTGGTCTTGTTTTCTCCTTCTGTCCTTCCTTCCTGTCTTCTGCACCACTTTCCCGAAGCTTAGAAATCCTCCTTTGTGCTTCAATCTTGCTACTAATGTCTTTTTCTTTCAAATTTTATCTCCTCAGGGTTAAATTGCCTTGCTAAAGGAGTACATACTGTATATAATTTTCCCATTTGCCTTAGCGTTTGTTATAGAACTCATGTATCAAAGGTTAGAGGTGGTAAATTAGTAGTCATCGCACTTTGTCACAGCCCCGTCTGCTTGGTGCTATCGCTCTTCCCCATCGTACTACTTTAGCCAACGTGACATAGGTACTGTGACCAATTGATTTTCTTTGTATGCCAAAACCTAGACAGTATGCAGGTCATAAACGCTACTACAGGCCTATTCCAAAGTACTAGGTGCTTTTGCAGCCAAACAGGCTGCAATAATAAATGCCCTTAATAGACACAAGAGGCAGGATCCTGAGACAGACTCAAAGACCAAAAGCCAGGTATGCCTAGAAGACACCTCTGAAAAGTAGTCATTCCTTAGAGGTCTAATCCTAGAAATAAAGCTACCTACCATAAACAGAAAACAAACAACAACAAAACAGACAATGAGGGAAACATGGAACCAAGATGCCACCCAACTCTCCCGATGTACCCAAGGCAGATCCAGGGGGTATTGAAGCAGAGGAAACCCAAGGCTGCCCCGGTAACAGTAACAGAGGAAATATACCCAGACAGGTGAATAACTCTTGGCAAAACCAAAATGGAAATAGTTACACAGAGATGATGATCATGAAGAAAATGTTTCGTAAAACTAAAGTAGACGCAGATTAAGAAAAATAGAGAAGTTTGGGAAAGACAGGACACCATGAATGCCCAACATAGGAAAGAACTAGATTGCACAAAACAGATTTAAACAGCTATACAGGAGATTACACCTTCTACGGAATGTACAATATACACAGCAGAATCAACCAGTGTGAAGGCACAATACCGGATCTAAAGGAAAAAGTTGTGGTTAGTGATGATCAAATGAAAGATGTCTTTAAAATAGCAAGAGACCTTGAAAATTCTACCCAACAGCTGCTA
>PVIC010011012.1:0-34844 GCA_004025085.1 Thryonomys swinderianus
CAGAGGTGCAGACACCTTGGAGCCTCAGGGACACAGAGAAAAGCCTGAGAAACAGGCCTTGCTCAGCCCCCAGTTTATTCCCACTAGATCACAGTCTTATGGTGTCATCCTCCTGTCCAGCCATGTCCTCTCTGTCTCTCTTTCTCATACTCCTCCTCTTTTTCACAGTATTGAGAACTAAGCCTTCATGAGGAACTACATCCCAATTCCCTTTTTAACTTTTTATTTACTGATGGGGTCTCATGAAGCTGCTAAGTTCCCCAGGCCAAGCTCACACACTTAGGATCTTCCTGTCTCGGCCTCGCAGAGTACTGAGATAACAGGTGAGCTCTACCATGGCCGACTCTGTCTTCTCTTCATTAGATCCAAGCCACGGCATGCCCAGCTTCACCCATGTCTCTGGGTCTTCCTTCCTGAAGGCTCCCATGTCATATAAAATGCATCTAAAATACTTTGGAAGCTTTTCTCTTGTCAATCTGTCTTCTGATATGAGAGTGTCAGTCAGAAACCTAGCAAGGGTAAGAAAGGGCAGCTTCCCCCTACAGTTCCTACCCTTCTCTTCCCCTGCTAGCCCTTGAGCTGACAAAGGCCTGTCTTCTCTACCTCATTCACTACTACCTCAGCCCAGGGCTCCAAGTGCTGGGATTATAGATGTGTGCCACCGTGCCCAGCGAAGCTCCAATTTAAAACACTATCCAGGCCACTTCGTCTCCCAGGTGGAACTCTTCAGTGGCCTCCTGCTTCATTAGAGGAAACATCAAGGCTGTACACATCCACCCAGGGCTCAGGACGTAGCTCGGTGGCACCACTGCCTACCCCGCAAATGCAACCTGAGTTCAATCTCTGGTACAGACTCCTCCCCAGCCTGAGCCCACACGGGGCTGCACCCCTGCCTCCTTCCAGATAGCCCTTTGGGGCTACATCGTCCACACCCACTGTCTGCCCAGCCCCTACCTCACATACACTGTCGCCTTTGGTTGCTCCTATCAATCATGCTGTCCTCTCTCACCCCTGCCTGCCTAGGTCTTCCTCATTCATAGGCCACGGCTCTGCTGTTCCCCTCACCAAGAGGATGCCCCTGAGACCCATGGCCACCATTGCCCATCATGCCCAACTGCACTTTGTGATCATACCCTTCCAGTGCAGGCTCTCTGGGTACTGGAATTGCTCGCCTCCTGGACTACCAGCCCCAGCAGGGAAAGACCGTGTTCATCTTGCTCACAGTGAAGTCAGCCGGCCATCCAGATGTTTCTAGTTAATGACCCAGCTAAGGTGCTGACACCCCAGTGACACCCCTCTCCCTGGACACCTAAGACAGAAACCATCCACCTCATGCTTTACTTGGTGGTCAGTCCTGTGTGTCATCACGAATGTTCTGTTACCTTCAGTTAGTGTTTAAAATCATGCTTTGTTTCTTGATGATCTCCCTCTCCTTTTTTTTTTAATGACAAGGTCTTGCTATGCAGTTCAGGGTGAATTTGAACTCGCTATGTAGCTGAGGTTGACCTTAAACTTCCAGAGATCTTCCTGCCTCAACTTCTTAAGAGCTCAGATTATAGGTATCCACCACTGTGCATAGCTTCTTGATGATCTCATGCCTATCCTAGTTTACAGACTGAATAATTCTTTCTCCCTCTTTTCTCCTTTCTCTGTCTCTTTCATTCTTTCACACTGGGGATTGAACCCAGGCCTTGCATACTGAGCTACATCTGCAGTCTTTCTTTTTAAAAAAAATTGTTTTGTTGGGACATAGTGGTGCATACCTATAATCCCAGCACTAAGGAGGCTGGAGCAGGAGGATGTCTAAATTCAAGGGCAGGCTATGCTACATAGTGAACTCAAGGCCAGTCTGAACTACGTAGTGAGACCCTGTCTCTAATAGATAGACAGTAACATAGATAGAAAGAAAGAATTGTTTTCTGAGACCAAGGTTTCACTAAGTAGGCCAGGCTAGCTTTGAATTTCCAATCCTCCCACCTCAGCCTCTCAAGAACCTCAGGTTACAGATGTGTACAGGGTATCCAGGTCCTCAGGTATTCTCTATCTTCCTTGATCTTACTTTTGTTTGCTTTTTTTTTTCTCTTTAGCTGTTTGAGACAGGGTCTCGCTTTGTAGTTCAGGCTGGCCCTGAGCTCACTATGAAGCTCGAGCAAGCCTCAAACTCAGCAATTCTCCTGCCTCTGCCTCCCGAGTGCTTGGATTAAAGGTGTGAGCAACCATGCTCAGCACTGTGGTATGTAGTTACCAGGGATCACACTCAGGACCTTGCACTTGCCAGGGACACATGGGAACCACTGAGCTAAATCCCCAGCCCTTTGTTTGCTTTTTTTTTTTTTTTTTTTTTTTTTGCTTTTTGGAGACAGGGTCTCGCTTTGTAGTTCAGGCTGGCCCTGAGCTCACTATGGTGCCCAGGCAAGCCGCCGCAAACTCAGCAATCCTCCTGTCTCTGCTTCCCGAGTGCTGGGATTATAGACGTGAGCCACCACGCCCAGCATTATATGTGGTAACCGGGGATCGAACTCAGGTCCTTGCGCTTGCGAGGCAGGCACCGGAACCACTGAGCTAACCCTCCGGCCCCCTTTGTTTGCTTTTTGAGACAAGGTCTCGCTAAATAGTTCAGGCTGGGCTCGAACTTGAAATCTTCCTGCCTCAGCCTCCAAAGTGGTGGAGTTACAAGTGTCTGTCACTGTGGCTGGCCAATCCTGACATTTTTTGAGAGCATAAACTGGCTCTTTTGTAGACTATACCTTAGTTTGTCTGATATTCCCTAATGATTACATTCAGATTAAATATTTTTGGCAGGAATACCACTGAAGTATTATTCCATAATTTGATTAACCAATGTGTTACTGTTGGAAATTTATGTTGTCATGTTTATATCATAACCAATAAATATGATCTTTATAAATCCTTACAACTAAGTCTTTGCATATACTCTAATCTATTTCTTTAGGGTATATTTTTAGAAGATATATATATATATTTTATATATATATATATATGAATATGAGTTTTCATGATTTTTTTTTTGGATGGCACTGGGAATTGAGCCCAGTACCTTTACACTAAGCAGTATTCCCAGCCCTTTATTTTACTTTGAGACAAAATGTCACCAAGTTGATAAATTGCCCAGGTTGGGCTTGAATTTGTAATCTTCCTGCCTTTTCCTCCCTGAGTGCTCAGATCACAGGGTGTATATTGCCTCTGATTTCTTCGAGTTTTGGCATATATTGCCAAAATGCTTCCCAGAAAGGCTGAGCCAATTTATACATCTTCCACAGTGAGTGGAAGTGGTAGTTTCTAGATTCTGCTGATCTGTTTAAAATGTCCTTCTTCTTTTTTTTGAGACAGGTGCTCACTTTGTAGTTCAGGTTAGCCCTGACTCACTGTGTAGCCCAGGCAAACCTCAAACTCAGCAATCCTTCTGCCTCTGCCTCCTGAGTGCTGGGATTTCAGGCATGAGCCACCATGCCCAGCAAAATGTCCTTCTTAGTGCTGTCTGTATTTCTCAAGTTTGGTCTGTCTTCTACTCCACGATCTTGTATGTGTAACTGGCTGGTCCTCAGCTCTAAAACTGTTTTAAAAGAAAGAATAGCATGTCTTCCTCATCTCTGTGGTCTCCCCTGCTGCTTCCTACTTAACAGTCGCTGAATAAATGTCAAATGAAGAAAGTAACAAATGACTAAATATGATACCTTACATAACTGTCAGAGCCAGGAGCTGTGTACACTCCTTTAATCCCAAGACTCAGGAGGCTGAAGCAAAAGGACTGCAGTGAGTTCTAGGCCACCCTGGACTAAAATGGTGAGTTTGAGGCCAGCCTGAACTAAGATTTTAGTGTGACTGTGTCTCAAAAAATAAAATAAAAAACACCAAAAAACTGTCAGAAACTACCTTTCCTGTCTGGCTTTTTTCATTTACAAATGTTTTCAAGGTTACTCAGTTCTAATATTTAACTGTATTTTATCCCTTTTATGGCCAAGTAATATTCTATTATAGACTGCAGCATGATTTTGAGCTCCAACAGCATGATCCCCTTTCATTTTCAATCACCTGCTCAACACATATATAATAAGTACCAATTAAGCACAGGAGAGGTACTGAGGAAAATGGCTGAAAACAGGTCCCCTTCTGCGTAAGCCAGTTCTTTCCAAAGCAGGGGCAGGTACCTAGGGTAGCACTTGGGGGTACCTGAGACAGATTTAGGGAACACACTGCTGGGAACTGGAAAATAAAAATAAATAACATCAAATCTCAGTGTGAGGAAGTTGAGGTTTTTCACACACACACACACACACACACACACACACACAGAGTTGCGATCAAACCCAGGGCCTTGTGTGTGTAAGGCAAGTTATCTACCACTGGGCTACACCACAGCTCATGAGAAAGTTACTGTTTGTCTAATTCCTTAACCTGTTATACCAACAAGCGGTACTTATGTGAGAGTATGAGGTCTCTGACCACCTCTCTTATTCTCCCTTTTTAACAAAAAGCTCAGGGCTGAGGATTTAGCTCAGTAGTTCTGGCACCGTCTCAAGTACAAGGTCCCAAATTCAATCCCTAGTACCAAGAAAAAAGTTCAAACTTTCAGTAACTGTATGTATGTGGAACTTTATAACATTTTGTTGTAAAATACTTATTTTAAATTGTTTTCTATTTGTAGCAAGTTGTATAAGGTTTCTCTACTTAACATTTTCCTTCAAATAATTTCATTTGTTCGGTGTATGTGTGCTTGTATGCATGTTACTAGGGTTCACCAAGTAGTGCTGTATCACTCAGCTACACTCCCAGCCCACTGTGATTTTTTTTGTTTGTTTGTTTTGGCGGTACCGGGGATCAAACTTGTGCCCTTGTGCTTCCAAAGTAGGCACAGTACCTCTTGAGCTAAATGCCCAGCCTACCACTGTGATGTTTTATTTTGATGCCGAGTCTTGCTAAATTACTCAAACTAGCCTCAGAAGAAATTGTCCTGTCTGGGGCTCCCAAGTAGCTGGGGTTACAGGTGTACAGCTGTGTGTCACCACTCCTAGGTCATTTAGATTTTTTTTTTTTTTTTTTTTTGAGACAGGGTCTCGCTTTGTAGTTCGGGCTGGCTCTGAGCTCACTATGTAGCCCAGGCAAGCCTGGAACTCAGCAATCCTCCTGCCTCTGCCTCCCGAGTGCTGGTGTGAGTCACCACGCCCAGCATTGTATGTGGTTACCGGGATCGAACTCAAGACCTTGCGCTTGCAAGGCAGGCACTGGAACCACTGAGCTAAATACCCGGCCTAGGTCATTTAAATTTTTTAAAAGTGAGTTAGTTTAAAGTAAATGCTAGATAATGCTCAGATTATATGCAGATTTGAGAAACTAGGTGTGTAATGCAATAATGGGTGTTTGGAAAATACAGACTTAGAGGTTACCATTTGTCACATTTACCAAGAAGCCATTGTGTGATATCTGACTCAGGTGCTGCTTCAAAGTACTGTTTTCACCACTGAGCACTTTTTTATTGATCAAAAGAATTTTTTAAAAAAATTGGTCTGTAGTCTTCCAATTTTGGAAAGAGAGGCCAAAGTGAAAGCCCACTCTCCCACACCATTCCAAAGATTTTTAGACAAACAAGCTCTTGATATATCTGAGCCATTTTGCTTATTGACTGGAACCGAGTTAATAATTTAATTTTAGCCAGGTGTGGTGTGCACATCTGTAATTTTAGCGTTCTGGGAGGCCAAGGCAGGAGGATTGCAAGTTCGAATCCATCCTGGGCAGCTTACCAATTCAAAGAGAGCCTGTCTCAAAATGAGAGAGGGAAAGAGAGAGAGAGAGAGAGGAGGGAGGGTGGGAGAGGGAGGGAGGGAGGGAGGGGGAGAGAGAGAGAGAGGGAAAGAAAAAGAGAGAGAAAGAAAGCAAGCAAACAGGCCACCCCTGGGGATGTAGCTTATTGTGAAGCCCCTGGGTTCAACGCTCAATACTAGAGGAAAAAGAAATTAATTCAATTTCATGCAGAAGCCAAAAGGCTCTTCCTGAGGCCAAAATAGGAAATTAATCCTTTTACAGACAAAATAGAAGCAGTAATCCACACAAGACTAATCTAAAAGAACCAAAATTCGTACCAAAAAAAACCAGGAGTAAATATTCACTTCCCTGACTGCCACAGTTCTTTCTAGATCGGGCGACAATCAGGAAGATGAGTTTTCAGCCAGTCCCAGGCAGACAGGGAACGTGCCCTCGAGCTGGTGAAAGGCAGCAGCTGCTCCTCCCGGCCCCGGCCCCCCGCCCACAAGCCTGCCCGGAGGCCCCGCCCACCCGCGGCTCCGCGTGCGCGGAAGATGGCGGCTGCAGTAGGAAGGTTCCTTCGGGCCTCGGTGAGTGGCTGCTGTTGGGAACAGGCGCGGAGACACTGCAGGGCTCCTGAACCGCTTCCCAGAGAGGACTGCGCTCTCCTGGGCGCCCGTCGCCTTCTTGGAGGATGTCGTCGGCTAGCAGAGCCGAGGCCTTCTCCTTGGGGACCGCTCCCTGCGCCTGCGCCGCCCGTGCCCCCCACCCGCGCCCAGGGTCCACCTGGAGCCCCCTGGTGCTGAGTCGCGAGTCCCCAGCCCCATCTGCTCCCGAGCACCTGGTCCTGGAGCTGGAGGCAGGAGTCCTGGTCCCCTTTCTGTCACCGACTGTCTGACCTTGGACAAGTGACTCTGCACTTCGTTGTACTTTCCTTCGAGATGTTAGAGTGATGCCTCTGCCTGCACCTGGGCGTTGCTGTAACACGCACGCTCTTAAATGCTGGACGGAAACAAAGTGCTACAGTAACGAGGCGCTTTCTCCTCCCACCCCCTCAGCCTTACTCCGCTGTTGCCTGCTTTCCCCAGGGCGCAACCCAGTGTCCTCTTGGTACCCACCCTCCCCTCCTTTCTCATCGAAGTGTTCAAAGCGGCCCCTTTCTCCTTCTGCGTCACGCTGGACATTAAAATTGAGCAAGCGTTTCCCTTGAGCCTTGTCCAAACTTTCCGGAGGCTGAACTTTGCTCTACTTGTTTGCTTATCTGTGGGGCTGGAAGGGCCTTGTCTTTTCTGAGACAAACCTTGACAGGGTAGAATGCGCTCAGCAGATAATGCAGGGAAAGGGTTTAACCGCACAGGGCCAGGCAAACACTCCCTGACTTTTTAACCCTCTGTGTTACTATCAAGAGCATGGAGTTTTTGATTCTTGAGCCTTTGCTTTTACAGTTCCCCTCTGCTTTGCAGTCCTGAAAAAGAAACCAGCAGAAGAGCATGTTGAGAACTCCATGCTCTTGGTTTGTTGAGTTTGGTGGTTGGTTCACAGGGGCAAGGGCACCTGAGGCTACCGTTGGCACAGTGCCCTTTCAGCAGGGCCAGACTGGACCTTCCTAACAAAGTATTTCCTTTCCAGGTTGCTCATCATGTGAGCACAATTTCTCGAGGCATTTCTGCCTCTGCCGTCCATGGACCTGTTGCTTCCAGAAGAATGTGCTTGACAAAGACACTGGGGTCTGGGTTTCCTCAAGCCAAATTCACCTTCAGCACCAGTAAGTCTTAGCTTTGATTGGACTCAAGTGCAGGAAACAATTCATCACCCCTGGGTAGGACAGTAGCTGTGATCCCTGGCCATACATTAAAGTTTCCTCAGAGCTTTCAAAAACAACATGAGGATTTGGGAAAATTCCAGGTGTGTGTATGGGAAGTTGTTGCCAAACAGTAATCAGTTGACCTCATCAAAATTTTAGATGTACCCTGTGGAAAACATGAAGAAAGTGAACAGACAAGCTACAGCCTAAGAAAAAGTCATGAGACATATATTTAACAAAGGGATTATTATCTAAGACATCTAAAGAATGAGAACTCAGCTAGGCATTGTGGTAGTATCTGATCGTCCTTGGTGATTGGAATGAAGCTTAGCCATTTCTTGAGCTTTCTGCTGTGTTCTCTGGGCTATAGCTCTATAAGATCAGCCTCAACTAGTGCCGGGCGTGGTGGCTCACGCCTGTAATCCCAGCACTCGGGAGGCAGAGGCAGGAGGATTGCTGAGTTCGAGGCTTGCATGGGCTACATAGTGAGCTTAGAGCTAGCCTGAACTACAAAGCGAGACCCTCTCTCAAGAAAAAAAAAAAAAAAAAAAAAAGATCAGCTTCAGCTAACCAGTGGTGCTTAAATAATCTCATTTTGATTTGTTTTACATTTGAAAAGCATGTGCTATATTTAAAGCATGTGGTTTGGGAGCATAGACAGTGGGTTTCTTGGTGAAATGTTCTTTAAAACTTGCACAGTTTAAAAACCATGTCCAGTAATAAGTTGGTGCTGTGGGCTTCGAATTTGCCTCCACTCGCCCAGGCTCCCACTCCAAGAGGTCTTCTTGTAGCTGACATGATGGTCCTAGGCAGTTTGGCCCTGGGCCTCCTTTGTCCATCATTCCAAGTAGAATCAAGCAAACCCTCTCCAGCTGTGTTTTGTTTGTTTGTTTTGCTGGGGATAGAGCTCAGAACCTTGTGCATGCTAGGCCTGCACTGTCCCACAGCTGCGTTCCAAGCCCTTCCCCAGTTTTTACATTTTTCCCCCATTCTCTCTGCCATATCTCAGTCCCTGTCACTGAGATGACTGAAATCACCACCTGACCACCTAACCTACTCTCCTGCCAGACTAATCTCCCTGAAAATGACTGTCTCCTCTGCATCTCCTCCCTAAACGCCTCCTGACTCCCAGTAATTGCTCCCTTGAAGACTCAGCAGCCTGATACTGAAGGGCCTACTATGTTTTTCTTTATTTTTGTTTTTTTCATAAATTTTCTCCACAGCACTTTGAATTAAATTTGTGTTTAATCTAGAATTGTGGGAAGAAAAATTACTGTTTCTTTTGGGAGATTTTGTTTTGTTCTATTCTAATTTTTTTTTCAATATTGGGGACTGACTTTGGACTTGTGCACTAAGCTACATCCCTAATCCTTATATTTATTCATTTTTATTTTAAGAAAAGATATTGCTAAGTCACTAAATTCCCCAAGCTGGGCTTGAACTTGTGATCCTCCTGCCTCACTGTTCCCAAGATGTACAGTTGAGTGGAATCTTTTCATTGATTTCTGCTAGGAAGCAATTTATATGGCAAGTTATATAAATTTATGAGGAGTTTAAATAAAATAAATGGGTGCTTGATGGTGTGATGATAAACATTATCCTATGGGTTTTTCCAGGTGCCTGGAGCCACGCTCCTGCTGTCACCCAGCATGCGCCCTCCTTTAAAGGCACAGCTGTTGTCAAGGGAGAATTCAAAGAGCTAAGCCTTGAAGACTTTCGGGGCAAATATCTGGTGCTTTTCTTCTACCCTTTGGACTTGTAAGTGAAGTTTCTGTGGCCTTTTATGTCAGTCTAAAGCAGGCACAGACCCACTCAGAAAGCTCCCCTAGGTTCTTCCTGACCCCTTTGCAGCTGATCTACAAAATACAAACTGAGAGGCTGGAGATTTGGCTCAGTGGTTCTGGCACCTGCCTCGCAAGTACAATGGTCCTGAGTTCAATCCCTGGTAACCACATACAATGCTGGGCATGGTGACTCATGCCCACCAGCAATCAATACCACATACCACAGTGCCGGGCATGGTGGCTCACACTTGTAATCCCAGCACTCGGGAGGTAGAGACAGGAGGACTGCTGAGTTCCAGGCTTGCCTGGGCTCCATAGTGAGCTCAGGGCCAGCCTGAACTACAAAGCGAGACCCTGTCTCAAAAAAAAAAAAAAAAAAAAAACTGAGTTGGGGTTCTACCTTTCAAGGGTAGTTTTCTTTTTTCAGTGAAAGCAGGTGTATTTTGGCTGATAGTTCACTTAGAGGAGGCATTGCCTCTCCTGACATCTGTCTTATTATTGGAAGAGGCGTGAGGTAACACTGAGCCCACCTGGTCAGAGGCAGAGCATCATGCACCTTCCTCTTGCAGAGCAGCCAATATTTAGTGTGGTCACTCCAGCCTGGTGACCTTATCTAATCCTATGGATTAGAGGTGGAGGTTTACTGCGGCTCTATCTCATGGTTTGGAGCAGTGGGTCCCAAAGCTGTCTCTCAAATCTTCATTGGCCTGATGGAAAATTAAAAAAGTAAAGATCATAAGATGAGGTCTTAGGCAATGTCTTGTTCCAATTTTAAATTCCCGTTTCTATATTCTGATTGAACTCCCCACTTCTTTTTTTCAAGCACCTTTGTGTGTCCCACAGAAATTGTTGCTTTTAGTGACAAAGCCAATGAGTTTCATGATGTGAACTGTGAAATTGTTGCCGTTTCGGTGGACTCCCACTTTACCCATCTTGCCTGGATCAATACACCAAGGAAGGTATGTACCACCATCCCCTCCCCTTGCACTTACGCTCTTTTTAAAAAATTTATTTTAGGACTGGAGAGTTAGCTCAGTGGTTCCGGCGCCTGCCTCGCAAGCGCAAGGTCCTGAGTTCGATCCTTGGTAACCACATACAATGCTGGGCGTGGTGACTCATGCCCACCAGCAATCAATACCACATACCACAGTGCCGGGTGTGGTGGCTTACGCCTGTAATCCCGGCACTTGGGAGGCAGAGACAGGAGGATTGCTGAGTTCGAGGCTTGCCTAGGCTACATAGTGAGTTGAGGGCCAGCCTGAACTACAAAGCGAGACCCTGTCTCAAAAAAAAAAAAAATTAATACATGTTAAAATATACTACACAGCAAGATGTATTGTATGTGTTAATGAGGTATGTATATATTACAGAGTGATCAAGTCAGGCCAGCACAAGTTTCCATCACCTCTAATGTTCAGTATTCTGTTGTGGGCAGGACAGGTATAATCCTTTCTTTTAGTTAGTTTGAAATACACAATATAGTGACTGTAGTCACCATGCTATGCGATAGAGCACCAGAATTCATTCCTCTTGTCTATGTATAACTTTGTACCTGTTGACCAACAGGTGCCCATTTCCGCATCAGCCCCTCCCACTCCCTGCCCACACTTACGATCACTAGTTTCAAAGCATGGCCAGTTGGAAATTGGCTGTGTGTAACTCACTACCTCCACCCCAAGTCTGCTAGACTCTGTATTTCTCTTAACGTCAGATGCATATTTACTCCCCACTCCCTTACACTTCCCAAGGTACAAATAGTAGAGGAGATGGACTCATCAGAGCAAGGGACAGTTGGAACCCATCACCTCCCATAGCAACTACATAATAGATCTCATTTGCCTCGGTGGCTTGTGGGACAAGATTTCACTGTTCTGTGTGATCAACACTGCCTAAAAATTTGCTTGGAAAAATCAAAACTTCTAGCTGTGCTGCAGGACCATTGATTGTTTAGTGTTTAGTACTTTTCCATTTTTGCTTGAGAATTTAGTCTTTCCTTTTTTTTTTTTTTTAGATAGGGTCTCACTTTGTAGTTCAGGCTGGTGCTGAGCTCACTATGTGGTCCAGACAAGCCTCAAACTCACAGCAGTCCTCCTGCCTCTGCCTCCCGAGGTTTGGGATTATGGGTGTGAACCACCATGCCCAGCATTGTGGTGTGTGGTACTGATTGCTGGTGGGCATGAGTCACCACTCCCAGTATTATTGTACATGGTTACCGGAGACCGAACCAGAGACCTTGCACTTGCTAGGCAGGCACTAGAACCACTGAGCTAAATCACCAGCCCAAGAATTTAGTCTTTAACTCAAACACCACTTTAAGAGTTAGAAAATGATGAAACGGGAGGTTCAGCGCTGTAAAGCACTGTAAATTCAAGGCCCTCCTGGGCTATATAGTTTTTTTTTTTAAAAAAAGATACACATTGTTGAATTGGTTCAGATCCTACCTTTGCACCTTTCTAGCTGCGACCTGAAGGAAGATAACTTTTCTGTGCTGTTTCCTTATCTGTAAAATGGCTATAGTATTAATGTATACTCCAGAATGGTTACAATGAGGAAGTGGGTTAACACAAAGAATTCACTTGTATTCAGTTACTGTTACCATGTTCCCATTATTATCAATGTCAAACATTGTGACATCATCAGGAATGTTGCAGAATGTTGCCTGGGTGGGAAAATGTAGTTTAGGTTCCTGTGCCTGCCTAGTAATGGGGTGGTCCTGAGTTTGATCCCCATTACAAAAGAAAAAGAGAGGGATGGAGGGAGGGAGGGAGAGAGGAGGGAAGAGGAGGAGGAGGAGGAGGGAGAGGTGGAGGGGAGAAAAGGAAAGAACAAGAAAAGGACAGAAAAGAAAAGAATGTTACCATCCCCAGGCTAGTGGTGCTTCACACATGTCATCTCAGCTCCTCAGAAGACCGAGGCAATAGGACAGAAAGTTCAAGTACAGCTTGAACAATTTAGTAAAACCCTGTCTCAAAATTTTAAAAAAGGGCTGGGGATGTAGATCAGTGGTAAAGTGCTTCTGTAGTGTGCATGAAGCCCTGGGTTCAACCTGTAGCACTGCTAAAAGAAAAATGGTTTTGGGTGTAACTCAGCTGTAGAGTCTTGCCTACCACATGCAAGGCCCTAGGTTCAGCCCCCTCACCACTACAACAAAAATGTGTGAAAACAGCACAGATAATTATGTTTGTATTTTTATAGAATGGTGGTTTGGGCCACATGAACATAACACTTTTGTCGGATTTAACTAAACAAATTTCCCGGGACTATGGTGTGCTGTTGGAAGGTGCTGGTATTGCGCTTAGGTAAGAGCTTGTTTTTTATGCTACATTTTCAGGATATGTATGGACCTCGATAAAGCACTTTTTTGGGCAATGGTGTTGTTTTTCTATTTGTTTTGTCCTTTTAAATTTTTAAAAATTCATTTGTTTTGGTAAAACATTGATTGATTCATTGACTGATTGATCGGTTGTTTGATTGATGACTCACTAGATAGTTCAGGCTGTCCTTGAACTTCTGGTGTAGCCCAGTCTGACCTTCTCAAGTGCTGGTAATATAGGCCTATGCCTCAATACTTGGCTTGGTAAAACATTTTTAAAAACAAAATAATCCCTAATTTTAGTCTGCATAAGCTTTGATGAAATGTCTCCTAAAAGGTTGGCAGGTTTTCAGAAATGGCCCAAGCCTGGGATGTTAGTATACACCTGTAACTGGGAGGCTGAGGCAGGAGCATACCAAGTTTGAGCTCAGCCTGGGGCAACTTCCACAAGCAAGACCTTATCACAAAAGAAAAAACTTAAGGGGCTGGGGATTTAGCTCAGTGGTTCTGGCATCTACCTTGCAAACACAAGGTCCTGAGTTCAATCCCCGGTAGCCACGTATCACAGTGCTAGGCATCACTCATGCCTGTAATCCCAGCACTTGGGAGGCAGAGGCAGGAGGATTGCTGTGAGCTTGAGGCTGGCCTGGGCAACATAGTAAGCTCAGGGCAACCTGAACTAGTAAGCAAGACCTTGTCTCAAAAAAAAAGAAAAAAATTCAAAGGGCTCAAGCTGGAGCTCGGTGAGAATGTCCTGTGTTCACTCCCCAGCACAGCGAGGGAGGGAGGGCAGGCCAAGCGCGCAGGCTCAGCTGAGTGCCTGGGTCTCTCCTGAAGAAGGGTGTCCACGTGCTGACAGTCACACTGCTCCATTCTTTCTACCCCTCAGGCCCTCCCTGGCATCAGACTGCTTAGAGAAGACTCTCCCGGTTCAGAGGCTGTGCCCTAGGGTGGCAGCAGTCTTCTATACGCCCTGAAATCAGTCAGACTTGGGTGTGCCCACTCAGTACTTACTCTGTGACTCTCGGCAGTTGTCTGCCTCAGTTTTCCCACAATAACATGAAGAGTACCGGCCAGATTGGAGGTGAGGGCTACACAGAGGCAGCTGGAGTTTTTAGATAGATCCTCAGGGCCAAGGCAGCTGCTGCTCTTTCTGAGAATATCCTCTCTCTCAGGCATGCTGTGCATAAACAGTCAGTCTCTCCTGAGTGAAAGGCATTCATCTCTCATAGCCTTCCTGGGAGGGACAGGAATGGAGGCTGCAGAAATGGGGGTGGTAGGGCTCGACCTCTGGGAAGAAGAGAGGGCCCCACCGGAGGTGATCACAGTTTTCTGGGGGACCTTGAATGCTGCTTCCCTGATCTAGCCTAGCTGCCCCCCACCCCCTCTTGAGTTACATCTGGGGTCCTAGTACTGGTGGCTCTTAGAGCTCGTGAGGCTTTTATGCCCTTTAGGAGAGACGTCTTGCTTTACTAAAGTGCAGCCTCCCTCCTTTAGAGTTGGCAGCCACAGGCGAAAGAATGAGGGCTGCGCCTCCTTCAGCTTCTGTTCCTGACGGGTTCCGACTGACTGGAGGCTCCTCTGCCATTTTCAGTGTCAGGGTTAACAGGAGAGAGCAAGGTCAGCTTGGCAGTCAGTCTCCAGGTCCAAGACTGCTCACTCCCAGCTCTGCCTCTCCCTCCTGATTCCTTTTAGTAGCAGACACTGGGACCAGCTCAGCCTCAGGGCCTAGACCTCCAGCCGTGTGTGGTGCTGCACACATGTAACCCTCCTGCTTGGAACAATGAGACAGGAGAATTGTGTGTTTGAGGTCAGTCTGGGCAGTGAGTGAGACCCTGTCTTTAAAAAAAGCAAAGTGGGGGCCAGAGATTTAGTTCAGTGGTCCCAGCGCCTGCCTCACAAGTGCAAGGCCCTGAGTTCAATCCCTGGTAACCACATACAGTGCCGGGCGTGGTGGCTCACACCTGTAATCCCAGCACTCGGGAGGCAGAGGCAGGAGGATTGCCGAGTTCGAGGCTTGCCTGGGCTACAGAGTGAGCTCAGGGCCAGCCTGAACTACAAAGTGAGACCCTGTCTCAAAAAAAAAAAAAAAGCAAAGTGGGAGAAGATACCTTGGATAAAGTTCAGCGCCCCCTGGGTTCAATGCCTAGCACTGCAAAGAGACAAGAAAAGGTGGGGGCTAGGGGCTTAGGGAGAGGGGAGAAGTCCTTTTAGCCTTGAGTGTTCTTTTTTTTTTCCTTTTTAAGACAGGGTCTCACTTTGTAGTTCAGGCTGGCCCTGAGCTCAGTATGTAGCCTAGGCAAGCCTTGAACTTACAGCAATCCTTCTGCCTCTGCCTCCCGAGTACTGGGATTACTCAGGCCCAGCATCTGGTAAGTGGTACTGATTGCTGGTGGGCGTGAGTCGCCATGCCTGGTATTGTTGTATGTGGTTACCAGGAATCGAACCAGGGACCTTGCGCTGCTAGGCAGGTGCCGGAATCACTGAGCTGAATCTCAGGCCCATGCCTTGGGTGTTCTTTAGCTTGCTTTTCCCTGCATGATTAGCACTTGGAATTCCCTCACTCTTTCAAGATGGACTGTTGAGGGTCGAGGTCCCTGCAGTATGTCACGCAACAGCTCTGTACAAATGCGGACAGACTGGCAGTGGGGCAGTCAGCCCCTTGGGTCGCTGCAAAGTGATGTAGAGTGAGGGGCTCACATGCACTTAGGGCCATGTATTCGTCCTGATGTCCCTTCCCATGGGACTCCACCACTTACCAAGGATTCATTCACTTGATACATACTGGATGTAGAGAAAATAAATACAGCCTTGTCCCTTCCCCTTTGTCTATAGTCTCTTGCCAGATACAGCAGCCCACAGAATGCTTGCCACGTAAAGAAGCCTTCACATCCTCTGGCTCTGTGGCTTTCGGATATTGTATGTGACACTCAGGGCACAGCTGTGAATTTGCAAATGGGACCACACTCTGCTTTCCGTGGAGGCCTGGTCCAGTCCCGCTCTTACGAAGGCATCTGTCATTAATAAGAGATGAGAAGTTTTTTGTACAACAATGAAAACCCCCACTTTAAGCATAGGACAGAATTTAATAAATGTTTTATTAAAGGAAGATGGAAGACAAAAGAGTAGAGCTCAGACTTAATTCTGGCACTGTGTGGGTACTAATGTGGGTGAATCCTGATGCAGAGGCCTCTTCATAATTGACCCCAACGGAGTCATCAAGCATCTGAGCATCAATGACCTCCCCGTGGGCCGCAGCGTGGAGGAGACCCTCCGCCTGGTGAAGGCGTTCCAGTTTGTGGAAACCCATGGAGAAGTCTGCCCGGCCAACTGGACACCGGACTCCCCCACAGTAGGTTCCCTTCCCCAAAGCATCCGAGGTTGCAGTCCTCTGCTTCAGTACTGTGTGCAGTGGGCACAGCTGTGTGGCTTGGGGCAGATGAGAGACAGCGACCAGGCAGCCTGCCCCTTAACTGGGGTTTGAAGGAAGCAGACCAACCTCACAAAAAGAAAAAAAAAAACCTTTAGATTAGAAATTGGGAACTTTTAAGCTCAGATTTGAAACTATTTTTTTAAAGTCTTTGTTACCCAATTAAATGATTTTGTATTTGCAGATCAAGCCAAACCCAACAGCTTCCAAAGAATACTTTGAGAAGGTCCATCAGTGAATCACGCTGTACACGCACTGCTTCTCCAGCCGACAAGCACCACAGCTGGGAGCCCTTAGACATTTCACGGATGATTATTTATAGAAAGCAAAAGCCCGATCATGTTTGTACTTACAAATACTACTCTAGAGTTTTTGTTTTTATAACACTGGCCCAGGCTTTCTAAAAGGCGGTCAGTTGCTGGACTCAGGAGTCCTCACTGGGGACACCTTGACAGCTAGCAAAGTTCTACAGGAAGCCTAGTTCCCATTTCTTAGATCATGTCCTCAGGTGGTAAAAAAGCACTCTTGTTTGTTTTATTTTACTGGTACATTTCAGATACACATAACATTCATCACAGGAATTTGTACCTTGCTGCTGCTTTTTCCCCCATTCCTCTCCCCTCCCTTTCCACCCTCCCTTTTTTTTTTTTTTTTTTTTTGAGACAGGGTCTCGCTTTGTAGTTCAGGCTGGCCCTGAGCTCACTATGTAGCCCAGGCAAACCTCGAACTCAGCAATCCTCCTGTCTCTGCCTCCCGAGTGCTGGGATTACAGGCGTGAGCCACCACGCCCGGCACTGGCATGTGGTATTGATGGCTGGTGGGCGTGAGTCTCCACGCCCAGCATTGTTATGTGGTTACCGGGGATCCAACTCCGGACCTTGCGCTTGCGAGGCAAGCACTGGAACCACTGAGCTAAATCTCCGGCCCCACACCCTCCCATTTTTATCTACAAAAGCCTTGCTTCCATTTTTGTTCCTATTATTCTTTTTTCTTATCCCTTCTTTCCTCTTCTTTCTTACCCTTCCTTGGACCTTTCTTGACCGAAAAGTAGCGTCATATGGAATGAAAGCAACTTTCTTTTAAGGCAACAAAGACTATAGTTTTCTGTTGTTTGCATTTGAAATGCAAACAATGTGATGGAAATGAATGTGAATTATGTTACTAAAAACACAGTGACAGTGACTTCCCTGATTGTGCATGATACCCCTTCCCGAGATTTATACATTTACATGCTGTTTCCCTCATTCATGAGCTGGCTTAGTGTCTCCCTGTATTCCTGGATATTGATTAGCTATAATTATAAAGGCCATAAATTGAATTACCTGATGAAATATGATTGCATTTTGAAATCATTATAATTACTTTTTTCCTGAAGTGCTCAATGTAAAACATATGAATAAAGGTATTTAAAAATATTTGCTTTTATTTGTTTGTTTGTTTTTTGAGACAGGGTCTTGCTTTGTAGTTCAGGCTGGCTCTGAGCTCACTATGTAGTCCAGGCAAGCCTGGAACTCTGCAATCCTCCTGTCTCTGCCTCCCGAGTGCTGGGATTACAGGCGTGAGCCACCACACCCGGCCTTTTTTTTTTTTTTTTTTTTTCTTTATGGAGACAGGGTCTCGCTTTGTAGTTCAGGCTGGCCCAGCCATTTTTAACATTATTATTGGCTCCGCTTATTCTGGGTCCCTGCAGTTCTTTTGACTTTTCCCCCTCCAATATATATATATATATATTTCCCCCTCCAATATACATATATATGTTTATGTATATTGGGTATTTACCATAAGAGCTACATCAGTGTCTAAGATGGTGGCTTTACCCTCAGGGAACTTGACCTAGGAGCAGACAGACATGGTGTCATCATTCATTATTTCAGTGTGTTCTTAATGCCAGCCATGAGCAAGGTGCTGCTTTGGAGGCACAAGAGTGAAAAGACTAGATTGTCTTTATGCACTTTCACTCTGGAGGGGGAGCACAGTAAATAGAAAATGGCTAGGGAGGAAATGAAGGGAAACAGGTAATCTTAATCTCCCAGGCTTTGTTATCTATAAAATGAGGATGGTAATTGTACCTGTTTGGGGTTTTGGTGAGGGTCAAATGGGGCAGGAGGAGAGAAGGGTCTTCCAGACAGCAGGTGTGGCAGATGCAAAGGCCCTGAGGTAGGAGTGATGAGCTTAGGGTGGAAGAACTGATCTGAAGCCAGTGCCTGGAGCCCTGAGGTGAATAGCAGTAGGAGGCCCAGAGAGCTTCCTGGCAAGCTAAGGACTTGGGCTTCTCTTCTGGGATAAGAGCCACTGAGAAGAACAATGACTTGTTCTGAGGGTCACACCTCCTTTGTTCAGACAGCTGAGGGGTCCGAAGGGGAGGCAGGCCAGTGGGGCTGGTGTGGAAGCACAGGAGGTCCAGCCAATAGGACAGTGCAGGTGTTAAAGTGCCACAACCAATATATCTCAGGACTTCATGGAACTGGGAGGGGGAACCTTACCGTGGATCCAAGCTGCCTTCCGGGAAGAGGAAGCGGACTGCTGAAGGCTACACAAAAGTGAGCCGTGAGCCGAGCAGCTTCAGGGTGTCATAGGCCTGCAGAAAACGCAGAGCAGGTCTCTTCCTGAATGGAAAGGCCAGGGCGAAAGTGACGGCTAAGTGGTCAAGGCAGTATTGAGCACTTCCACGGCCCCAGGGCTCTATGCAGTCAGTTACATTTTTTTCCTTTTTCTTTTCTTTTTTTTTGAGACAGGGTCTCTGTAGTTCAGGCTGGCCCTGAATTCACTATGCAGCCCAGGTGAGTCTCAAACTCACAGCAATCCTCCTGCCTCTGCCTCCTGAGCACCAGGATTACAGGCATGAGCCACCACACCCGGCCCTGGTTACATGTTTTCTTAGTCTCAACAAAATTTAAGGTGATACATACAATCATCATCACTTTACAAATGAGAAATAGATGTGGAAATACTATCCAGCAGCACATCCAGCCCAGGACCCGGACAGCCCCCAGCACTCCTGTGCACAGTTCTGGCTTTCCTGAGCGCCCGCCACCCCACCTTCCAGTGCTTTGGGGAGCGAGGTTTCTCTAGGAATGTGTTCAATAAGTGCCTTTGCCCCGCTGTGGCCTGGCTCAGGGGCGGTGGCTCTCCAGGGGCAGCATCTGAGGCACCGGCAGGATGCACACTTGGCATTGATACCTACGCCTTTTTGAAATTCTCAGTAACTGCTGAGGAGCTGGAGGTGTAACTCAATGGGACAGAACTTAATATGCCTAATGCCCTGGGCTCCATCTCTGGCGCTGCAAATATTTTTCGTTCTTTGAGACGTGTCACCATGTAGTTCAGGCTGGCTTTGAACTTGTGACCCTCTCGCTTTAAAAATTTCCGAATGAGAGGCGCCCTGTTTCTATTTTCCCCTGGGGCACACGAGTTATGCAGCTGGCCCAGACTGCCCAACACCGAGGGCACCGAGATTAAGGGTAACACGTCAACCGCGCTGGGGCCCTGTCTCCAGATAAGGCACTTCCGAGCGCAGGCAAGGTGGCTGAGGACCACGCACGTCGCTCACAGGTCCACCCAGCGGTTCTGCAGCTGGCGCAGAACCCGGCAGGGAGGGGCACACCCGGCTCCTCCCCGCATACTGAGCAGCGGTGACCGACGCCAAGGGCTTTACTATCCAGGGAGAGAAGAGGCGCTGGGCCGGGCTCTCAGGGCTCCTGGATCACCCGGCGCCGAGTACACCCGCGCCCAAGCGATTGGGGCAGAAGGGTCCAGGTCACCCTGACAGACAGACCACGCGGCTTTCTCGGCCCACAGCTGCCTTGCTTCGCACATCCCTCTCCGTCCCGTCTCAGTCCCCGCGAGGACTAGGAAACTAGCTGGCTGAAGGCGCTCGTGGCCTGTGCCTCAGGCTGGCCCAGCCGGGTCACCACAAGCTCCCTCCGGCTCACTCTAACAGCAGTGTGGCCCCTCCCAGCGAGGAGGCTGAGGCCGGACAAGGCTGGATGTACTTGAGGCAGTACAGTCAGAATCACTGAGCTCTGTGCTCGAAACCACTCCGGGTCAAATTGTCCTTCAGGGTTAAAAGCCCCAATTTGGGGGTTCACACGGGGCGTAATGTTCTTACCCCCACCCATGTGACCTTGAAGCAATGATATGTAAAGGTGTCAGAACCTCTTTCCTGCCTCTCTAGGTTGTTGTAAGGCTTCACCCGAGCAATAAAGTACAAACACTTTACCGAGGGCAGCCCAGCTGTCACGGAGAAGGCAGGCTTGGTTTGCTCCAGTCCTCGAAGTCCTGGTTCTTAGGCAATTAGTTTCCTCATTCCAAACACAGACTAGGTTTGCAAGAGAAGGGCTTAGAGTCCTGCTGTGGGCTCTGGAGCAGCTGAAAGGAGATTGGGCTGACTGAGAGGAGCTATAATATATCAGGCGACTGGACTTGGAAGATGTGTAACAAAAAAGTATCTCATTGTTTAGATTGCACACTGAAATGTTACTGTGTATGTTTGCGCTTAATAAAGCATGGAGGGGTAGAGCACTTGTCTGGCATACACGAGGGACCTCGATTGCCGCAGCAACACACACTCACATGTCTTCCGAGTCCAGCACAAGTTACACTAGAGCTGCTCTGGAGCCCACAGTGCTGCTGAAACGCGCTGTGTGCCACGAGGGGGCCGCAGTTCCCAAGGAGGTGCGTTTGGGAGTTTCAGGCTTTGCACGGCAGGCTGGCTCTAGGCAGAAGCAGCCCGGCAGGAGGACCTGGGCAGAGGGAAGCTGCGCCTCATGGCTTCCAGGCAGCAGAGAGAGAAGCCGAGGGGCCAGGAAGGGGGAGAGACCCTTCTGGGCTGTGCTGCCAGCACTGGCTCCCAGCCCCCACGCCCACCACCTTCCAGAAGCCCTGACTGGGAGTGCATGTAGCTCGAAGCCATGGCACTGCCTGTGACTCAGACCGACCACAGGGACTTTCCAGAGCTCAGGGCCGGCCCCTGGAGGCAGCCCTGGGAAAGCTCACACATCAACTTGGTTTGTGTGAGAACTCAGGCTCACTGCTGACTTTGCTGCAGGGCTTTGCTGCAGGTGACATGGCTGCTGGTGGGGCATCTCTGCACACGACTTGCTTTGCCTTGAACTGGGGACAAGCTGGATGCTGGGGCTTGTCTGAAGAGTCAATCCTCTCTGGGGTTGCAGGACTTTTAACACTCTGGGAAGTTTCTTTATGTGATCATCTCTTTGCTTGTGAGTAGTTCATTTTTGTTTGTTTTGTTTTTCTGAAACAGAGGCTCATCAGGTTCCTAGACTAGGAACTCATGATCCTCCTGCCTCAGCCTCCTGAGAGATAAGGTTCATTTGCTTGTCCACTTGATCGACTTGATTCAGTTTGATTTGTTTTATCCATGTGGTAGAAAACAGCTCTGTCAAGTCATGTGGGGAGGTACACTCGTAATCCTAGCACTCTGGGGGACCGAGGCAGGAGGATCAGAAGTTTGAATGAAGCCTGAGCAACTTAGTGATTTAGTGAGAACTTCTCTCAAAATAAAAAAGAGAAAATCAAAAACAGGAATGTATCTCAGTATCAGGGACTCTGGTTGTGTGTACTGAGGAAAGAAGGAAAGGAAAAGAAAGAGAAGTGCTGGCCTTCCTTCTCTAGATGCCAGAGTAAAGGTGACACAGAGCTCTCGTTAACCAGGCACAGTGGTACATACCTGTAGTCCTGGCACTTGGGAGTCTGAGGCAGGAAGATTGCCGTTCAAGGCCAGACTAGGCAACACAGTAAGATTCTGTCTCACAACAAACAAATGTACAAAACAAAAAGCTATTTATATTTTCTCTTTTAGATTACAAAAGGTTGGAGTCTGGTAAGTTTCAGCCCCTTGCTAACTTTTAGCCTCTTAAAATAACAAAAACAAACATCCACTAACCTTGGGGTCCACACCTTCAAAGTTACCCAAACATCTTGACAGCACCAAGTAAACTCTGCTCTTTTTTTTTGTTTTTTTTTGAGACAGGGTCTCACTTTGTAGTTCAGGCTGGCCCTGAGCTCACTATGTAGCCCAGGCAAGCCTTGAACTCAGCAATCCTCCTGTCTCTGCCTCCCGAGTGCTCGGATGACAGGCGTGAGCCACCACGCCTGGCACTGTGGTGTGTGGTATTGATTGCTGGTGGGCGTGAGTCACCACGCCCAGCATTCTATGTGGCCACCAGGATCGAACTCAGGACCTTGTGCTTGTGAGGCAGGTGCCAGAACCACTGAGCTAAATCTCTGGCCCATGACTCTGCTCTTTTTTGACTTGCAGGTTAGTTGGTCTCATTTCAGAAATGGGTTGGGAAGGCCTAAGACAGCAAACTCTGCAGGCTTTATTTTCATTTTTAGTGCCTCAGAAGGGTTTCTGATGGAAATGCTGGAAGCCACAACATTAAAAGAATACTTGGGGGTTCTGGGGTGACAGTAATTGCAATGCCTGGTCCTGTGAGCAGACCCGGGCTTTGGGAAGGAGGGAAGGCCTGTAGGTGCCTCATCTGACACCCGTGTGTCACTGGGGCATCCTGAAACAGCGGCTCCAATGAGCTCCTTCTACCAGGACGGATGCCATATGTTATTCGTGCTTTCTTTCCCATCATGCCCAAGGATGGCGAAGAGGATACAATCCTTGACCCCTCCAGACAGAAAATTCTCTGTTGTAAACCAGAACTGGGAATAAATACCCAACCATTTCAACTCTAGTGAAATAATTCAAGAAAAAGAATGGGGCGAGTCCTGTCTGCTGATGTGGAATGATACTTATGCCGCTGGGAGCTAATTTTGAAGGGAAAAAGCAAAGCGAAAGTCAGCGTGTATGGCCTGGTTTGGAGGATTAGGAGGTGTGTGTGTGAGGGAACCTGAATCTCTCCTGGATGTGGTAATTTTTTCATCTGGAAGGATGAACAAGAAGAGCTGGCACTGCCACCTTCAGGGCGAGCCCTGAGAAGCGGGCAAAAAGCCTTCTGCGTAGGTCTTCCTGTATGATGCCCTTTTTAATTTCCTATCTCATAATTATTCTTTTAATTAGAAAAATAGGATATAAAATGCCCCCACCCCAGGCTGGGGTGTGGTGGTGCACACCGGTAACCCCAGCACTGAGGCCGGGAGTTTGAGGGCTACCTAGTGAGTTCCAGGTGGCACTGAACTATACAACAAGACCCTCTGGGGGACGAGAAGTCCCTCAGGCAGGCCCGTGCCGGCGGGGGCAGGAGAAAGGATTTCTGTGGAAGGTGCCCCTCAGGCTCCGTGCCTCAGATGGCTCGTCACGATGCTCCGCCCTCCTCCAGCTCTCCCTCGGAAGCGGGTGAAGCCTTGGGAAGACATCCCCATCTCCTGACCCCTCCAGCTGAGGTCTCCATCCCGAGGCTGCCTGACAGATGGCTGGAGACGCCCCCGTGTGACCCCCCTTCACGTGTGCCCGCTCTACCTGCCAGTGCCCTCTGCAGCCGGCCTTGGGCTTCTTGGGGTCACACTGCCCCAAAGCCGGCCCGCTCTTGCACACTAAGCCTATTGAGGAGCTCAGTGGGTTCACGCGCATTGCTGGCTACAGGCACCACATACCTGTCCGTTACAGTCTGTGGTGGTCACTCTCTGTTCCAATATTGGCGGAAAGCAACTTAGAAAAGCCCATAGTTTGGGAGGTTTCAGCCCTTGGGCCGGGGAGGTCACGCAGCAAGAGGTGGTCCAGGGCGCCCCCCACCCCCGGTGGCCCGACTTCAGGTGGAGCGACAAGACAGGGACTGAGGTCACGGACAAGGAGGGCACAGACCGTGGCCGCTCCGCAAATGCAAGGAACCTGGAGCGGGCCCCTGCGGGACTCGGCTACTGCTCTTCAGACACAATGCTGGCTCTTCTGTTTTGAAAGCCAGCGTCACACTCATGTCTGCTTTTGCCTTTCCTTGTCCTAGCTGCCCTCACTGTGGCAAAAAAGAGATTCTCAGCTTTGCAAGCTAAGTTTAAAAGCTGGGGCAATAGCTGGGGATTTCCAGCGAAATGGAACCAGTAGGCCACGTTGCATACCTGCTGAGAATTTCATGTTCAGGAACTGGCTTTGGGGCTGGTAAGTGGGGATTCCAAGGCTAGACCAGCAGGTTGGAGGCTCCAGTGAAATTTCCTTGGGAACCATCAGTTTTTGCTATTGAGGCCTTCAACTATTTGGACGAAGCCCGTCCAGGGCCTGGAGGACCTCCTCCTTTAAGTCACCCAACTGTGCATATAAATCATACCCCACTACAATTCCCCAGCAACACCTATCACCTAGATTAGCATTTAGTTAAATAACTGACTGGCCTGGTGGACAAGTGCTGGTGTGAAATCGTCCTGCAAGTTCAATTCAGGTTCAGTGCACACTGGGTGGGCCCCATTCAGAAGCTCCCGGTCAGCCCTGTGCCCCGCTCTCCTGCTCCTCACAGCAAATTTTCATGGATTATTTGTGTGTTTTGGGTTTTGCAATACTGGGGATTAAACCAAGTGCCTTCACACTAAGCTACATCTCCAGACCTTTCTGTCTTCTTGATATTTTTTTTGTTTTGTTTTTTTGAGACAGGGTCTCACTTTGTAGTTCAGGCTAGCTCTGAGCTCACTATGTAGCCCAGGCAAGCCTCGAACTCAGCAATCCTCCTGTCTCTGCCTCCCGAGTGCTGGGATTACAGGCGTGAGCCACCACGCCTGGCTTCTTGTTTGTTTTTGAGACAGGGTCTTGCTTTGTAGTTCAGGCTGGCCCTGAGGTCACTCTGTAGCCCAGGCAAGCCTCGGACTCACAGCAGTCCTCTGGCTTCTGCCTCCCGAGTGCTGGAACCACCACGTCCAGCTAAGGGAAAAGTCTTTCTTTGGTGTCCGAGAAATGACTTTAGCTAAAGAATCATGGTGCGAGTCAGCCATTTGCAAGCGGGGTGCAGAACAGCATGGATCAGCCTGACAGAATGAGAAGGAGGGCAGCGGAAGACCTGGGCATCTGCCACCGTGGGCTTCCACTGCTATCTGCAGCAGGAGGTTGAGAAAAGGCGATTATTCGTTCAGCACAAGTCCACCCTCCTGCAGCTCACTGCACATCTCCATCAGGGCGACTGTGACTGACAGAGCTCAACTGTGAACCGTCATCTGGGAAGACTGTGGTATTTCCACTGGACTAGACCATCTGGTACCCTGGCCCCTTTTCTAAATTGATTATAATACAGGCACAATAACCACAAGGAACAAGGAGAGAAATTGCTGCCAGAAGGAAAAATGTCTTGTGTTTGAAGTGAAGGTTTTAGGTTAAGAAACCACCATAAAGATGCCAGCTCTTGGAAGGAGGCTGAGGCAGGAAGATCACCCCGAGTTCCAAAGCCAGCCTGGGCTACATAGTGAGTTCAAGGTCAACATGGACTGGATAGTGAGACTTAAGGAAGGAAGGAAGGAAGGAAGGAAGAAAACACCCTAAAGAGATTTTTTAACAGATCTAGTAAAGTATACATACCATAAAATTTACCCACTGAAGGGCTGGGGATTTAGCTCAGTGATTCTGGTGTCTGCCTGCCCAACCACAAGGTCCCCTGTTTGATTCCCCATACTACATACCATAATGCCAGGTGTGGTGGGTTACATCTGTAATCCTACCACTCAGGAAGCAAATGCAGGAGGATTGCTGTGAGCTCAGGCCAGCCTGAATTACAAAGTGAGACCCTGTCTTAAAAAAAAAAAAAAATTACCATTGAAGATCACAATTCGATGAGCTTTAGTCAATCTAAGTAGTGGTGTTGCCGGTGTGCTGGTCTACACCTTTAATCCCAGCATTTGGGAGGCAGAGGCAAGAGGACTGCCTGGGTTTGAGTCTAGCCTGGGATATACAGTGAGTTCAGATCCAGCCTGAACTATACAGCAAGATCCTGTCTTAAAGAAAGCAATAAATAAATAAATAATGATGTGACTGCCACCGCAGTCCACTTTTGGAACATTGCTTTTTTCTTCTTTTTTTGGTACTGAGAAGTGAACTTGGGAACTTGCACTTAGTGAGGCAGGTGCTAGGACCACTGAGCTAAATCCCTAGCCCTTTTAGAACATTTCTATATCCTGAACACTGACCTTCTATCATTTAGTCACTTTACTCTCACTCAATTACCAGGGAAACACAGCTCTACTGTTTGTCTTCCTAGAAATTTGCCTTTTCTAGAAACTATATATGAACAAACTGTACAGTAGTTTTTGTGTGACTTCTTTCAGTTTTAAGGCACATCTATCTTGCTCCCTTTTCATTGCTGAGTCGCGTTCCATCACATGGATACGTTGCATCTGACACGTCTTTTCCAGGTGGTGGACACTGAGAAAGGCTGTGTTCAGGTTTCGGCCCTTACACATGAGGCTCCTCTGAACACTGAATTGGAATTTTGCATGGCACGTGTTCACATTTCTTTTCAACTGAATTTTAGTTTCTGGTGTTAGACTGGCATGAACCGTTCGTTCATCAAGCTGGAGGAGGGAGAGCGGTATTAATCAGCAAGGCATTGCCCAGCAGCTCCTGCCCACTGCATGCCGTGCTAGATGCCAGGCCACCCTCAGCCGTCCCTCTTCCCCAGGAGCACCCAGCTGCGGGAGGACGGGAGCCCAGACTCCACGGGCCTGGAGTCCATGTCACCAGCGGGAGCCTCCTTCTTCAGAAGGGCTAATCTGAGAAAAAGAAAAGTCTTGAGGGCTGGAGATTTAGCGCAGTGGTTCCTGCACCTACCTCTCAAGCGCAAAGTCCTGAGTTCAATCCCCAGTGACCACATACAATGCTGGGTGTGGAGACTCACACCCACCAGCAATCAATACCACATACCACAGTGCCGGGCGTGGTGGCTCACACCTGTAATCCCAGCATTTGGGAGGCAGAGACAGGAGGATTGCTGAGTTCGCGGCGGCTTGCCTGGGCTACATAGTGAGCTCAGGGCCAGCCTGAACTACAAAGCGAGACCCTGTCTCAAAAAAAAAAAAAAAAAAAAAAAAAAAAAAAAAAAAAAAAAGAAAGAAAGAAAAGCCTTGAAGGCTGCTAAAACTAAACGAATTCATCTGTTCCTTAAGAATGAAGGGGCTGCCACTGTGCAGGAGCATAAGCGTTCTATTATGTTTTCCTGTGGTTGAAAGGTTTATTTTCTTTGGTTAAAATTTCAGAAAGTACGTAACCAGCAGTATCTGATCGTAACAGGGCACCATGGATCTGATGTCAAGAGACCGCTGGGTGTGGTTCTCCGAGCCCTGGCTGCCTAAGCCACTCCATGTGAACAGCACCTCGGTGCCCAGTGCCAGCCGATGACGAGAGTCGTGCTTGGCTATCTTCCCCTTACGCACAGGACAGACAGAGCGGAAGGCTCGCCCTGTAATAGAGAAGCAGCCCACACCAAGCAACCACTGTTCCCTTCCAGGAGTCAGGTGGTTTCACTTTGTATTCTTGAAACCTTACTTGGAAAATGACCCTTTTGCTCCTTCTATTCTTCCCCCTGCTCAGGAGCAGCTCGGCCAAGCACGCGCGTGGTACATGTGGTCCACAAGAGTGACGTGAGCAGAGAGCAGCCCTGGGCGCCAGGAGAGGGGTCAGGAAGACCACTTGTGGCCAGGCCACAGAGGGTGGGGAGCCGAAGACAGGGAAGACCATAGGCTTGCTTGTAACTGCTTACTGTTCTCCAATTCCAGGGATTAAACCTAGGGCCTTCACCTGAGCTACATCACCAGCCCTTTTTAATTGTTTTATTTTGTGAGAAGGCCTCATTAAGTCCCTAAGTCGTCCAGGCTGAGCTTGAACTTGTCATTCTCCTGCCTTGGCCTCCCACGGTGCTGAGATGACAGGTGTACACCCCATTCATGACTTAATGAGCCATGCTTTTCTTTTGGTTTCTCGAGACAGAATCTCACTGTACAGTTCTGGCTGTGCCTGAACTCCTGTAGCCCAGGTTGGCCTCAAACTCCCAATGACACTCCTGACTCAGCCTCCCAAGTACCTGGGATTCGAGGTGCACACCACCACAGCCAGCAAGAGTAACGTTTTCATGTCACACCCCTAATCCAGGTGTCGGAGAGTGAACTGAAAGGGAGGCGTAAAAACGTTCCTCCCAGGAACCACCCAGACAGGAGCCACCTAGAAGAGGCATGGGAATCCAGATGCACGTCTCCCTGCTCAGCTCCCGCTGCGGGATGACGGACTGGGATGATCACAGGGTCTCTGTGCTCTGATATGCTGTGAGGAACACTCTAGCCCCTGCCCTTCCGACTCCAGTCAGGACATGGCTGTCAGGCAGAGGACTGTGCTTGCTGATAACTCAGCCTGTGTAACCCGGGCTAAAGAGAGGCACAGCATTAGTGCTGATGCAGACGTGACTGTGGCCACCAGACCGAAGCCCTGAAGCCAAATGCCGTCCTGTTCTGTGTTCTGGGCTCTTCTAAAGCCTAGCTCATCTCATAGCCTCCCGGAGCAGAGATCAAAACACAGCACACCCTAGGAGGCTGAAGCAGGATGATCTCAAGCCTGAGCCCAGCCTGGGGAATCTATCAATTTAGACCCTGTCTTAAGATTAAAAAACAAACAAATGAAAAGGATTAGAAATGTAGTTTTGGGCAAAGGCCCGATGTTCAAGCCCCAGGACCAGAAAAGAATAAAAATAAAAACACAGCAGTCCCTGGATGAGACAGAGAGCTCAGAGACCCTGGGGACCACTCCTCCGTCCTGTCCTGTAAGGTCCACTGTCTCAGACTTCGGGCAGTCCATTTCCCAAGGCCTTGCTCTGTACTCCTGCTCAAAATCCCCCCAAAAAGCAAAGAGCCCGTTCTCAGCCAGACTTGAACTTGTCAGCCCTCCTCCTCTCAGCCCCACCACCGCTTTGCCAAGATCGCCTCACCAGTCTCCCTCCAAAGGCTGCCAGATGCCCCGTGCGCCCTCAGACTGGCCCTGGGCCCTACCCGGCTGCCTGCCGCACCTGGCTCTCTGGATGGCCCATTGAGGCCTCACATGCACCCACCACACGAGTGCCCCGCTGTGTTTAGAGTCAGTGGCACACGCTTTGCTGCTAGGACATAATACCTGACGTCACCAAAGGAGAAATGGCTTTATTGTGGCTCATGGCTTCTGAGGTTTCGGCCGGGAATCTACTGGCTCCAAAGCGGAAACAGTGCGGCAGGAGGCTGCTCACCTCATGGCAGCCGACAGGCAGAGCGAGCTGGGCAAAGCTAGAGAAGCAAGATACCCTGCAAAGGCGCACTGACTCCTTCCTCACCCAGGCTGCGGCTCCCGACAGCTCATTCGGCTATGAACTCATCAGTGATGTTCGGACCCATGACCCAGTGACCTTTCAGAGCCCCCTGAGCCTTCTGGGGACATTTCATACTCATCTCCTTCCACAGACCCGCCTGGTTTGTAGCGTGTTCAGAATTCACTTCACAAACCCTGCTGCGGGCCCAGATCAGGGCAACAGCCCCCTCTGCTGGCGCTACTTGTCCACAGTCTCCTCCGCTCCCTCTTCCCTGACCAACAAGCGGCGCGGGCTCCGAGAGAGCGCTCGTGGGCGCCCAGCACAGGCAAAGCAGGTCTGAGTTCCTTACTGTGGCTGGAAGACTCTCAGTTCTTGCCACTCCCCTGCTCGTTCTGGCCCAACATCCCGTCTACTCTGGGCCTCTGGAGGAGCTGCCTTGGTCCCACCTCACGAGGTGGCCAGTCCTAGGCCAGGGCACCCGCGGGCATGGCAGAGAGGGTTCCAAGCATGCTGGAGAATGTCTCAACACACCCACCCAGATAAGCAGATGTTTCTGTGGCTTTTAGAGACGCTTATTTCTACATTCAGGAAAAAGGAGTTTCACAGCAGCTGAAGGGCAAATCAGTAAATTATCTACCAGGTGGCTCACTGTGGCCACACATGTATACTACACAAAAGTAAAGGTAGAGAACAAGATGGCAAAGGCTCCAGATGGAGGTGTAGCCCCTTACAGATGAAGCTGTGGCCTAGAGATGGCTTTTACTTTCAAAATCTTTTCATAATTTTCCAGTGCCTTGCGGTAGGTAAAGGGCTTTCTTTTGTTTGGAGTGGGAGAATGAGAAGGTATAACCCTACCTTTGTTGGGTACCAAACTATTTCCATTTTACTTCTACATTAAATACAACTTTTTTTTTTTTTGACAGTCTCACTTTGTAGTTCAGGCTGGCTCTGAACTCACTAGGTAGCCCAGACTAGCTTGAACTCACCACAATCCTCCTACCTCTGCCTCCTGAATGCTGGGATTTCAGGTGTGAGTCACCACACCCAGCACTGTGGTACGCAGCTACCAGGGATCAAACTCAGGACCTTGCGCTTGCCAGGCAGATGCCGGAACCACTGAGCTAAATCTCTGGCCCTATAACTTATTTTTGAGACAGGGTTTTGCATTGCAGTTCAAACTACGCTTGAACTCACTATGTAGCCCAGGCTGGACTCAAACTCGTGGCAATCCCCGCCTCACCTCAGCCTCCCAAGTGCTGAGGTCACAGACATGTGCCACACACCCAGTTTAAACATTTATACCTTTAACAATCTTGATTGTGAGCTACTATAATATTACACCAAAAAAAAAGAGAAAATGGTGATTGTTTTTATAAAGTGCAGATTTAATTTTCGATTGTTGGCCTCAGTAAACATCTTATTTCAGGTCCTTCCCACCCCAACCCAAAGAAAGAAAGGGAAGAGCTACTTTCATTCTTACTTAAACATCTAGCATCAAGAAAAAAATGATTCAAAACAATTTTTTTGCAAGCATATTTCCAGATAAAATTTCAAGGGACAACAGTACTGAGTGAAAAGTAACCTTTTGTAATTAGTATGAATACACATACTAAAAGTGAGTACATAATTTAGGCATCCGTGCTTACTTGGCAATTTTAGGGCCTCCAATTATAAAAAGAAGTTCATCTCTGAGCAAGAAGAGTAGCCTTGGTACGTGGCCTCACCATTCGTTTTTTTTTTTTTTTTTAGCTAGGGTCTCGCTTTGTAGTTTGAGCTGGCTCTGAGCTCATTATGTAGCCCAGGCAAGCTTCAAACTCAGCAGTCCTCCTGTCTCTGCCTCCCAAATGCTGGGATTACAGGCGTGAACCACCACACCTGGTGGCCTCACCATTCTTACTGGAGTTGTATGAAGACATTCTGGTTTGGACCCCTGCAAGAAGGGATTCTCCCTCCCCAATTAAAGAAAGTCACTACTTCAGTGCCACAGACACTACTGTGAAAAGGGGCTTCTTTCTCTATCACACAAGTACAGCATCTTTCCAAAGAATAGGATTAGCAACAGGGCTAAGTGAGGAGTACTAATGGCTTAAATCTGCCCGATGCTTACTGCTGTAGCAGTATAAATATGCGTTATTAAAGTTCTCTACTCAAGTATAAAGTCTATGCAAAACTCTCATAGGCAAAATGTTCAAAGGCTAAGAAAAACATTTTTTTCATTTTACAAGAAAGTGCAACTGCAGGGTCTCTTGAACGATCTTCTAGACAGTTCTGCGGAAAACTTAGCAGTTTGGCTCAGAAAGTAGAGTTCCTCACGAGGAATTAAAGTTCTTCCTAGAAGAATACAAAGCAAAATTTCAGGCAGCTTTCTGAAAATGAACCGTTAGTTTATGGCTACACAATGAGACAAACAGGAAGTTGTAATGAAGGCCTTGGCATGTGCTGTGGTCTGCATGGGACCTGACAGGTCTTTTCCCTCCTCCAGGACAGCGGTCGGGTTCATAATACCAGACTCAGTGCTTATAGCATTTTGTCCAGCTCCGACAGCAGGTAGGACACTAATCAGCTAGGAGAAAAATCACAAATGTTTTCATATGTTTCAGTGTTTTTCGGTCAGATCTGAATACTTTCAAATAAATCATTTAAAAATATAACCTTTCCTTTGTTATTTCCAGTATTTTACATAGTTAATGGATAATCAGAACAAAGAGAGCTTTAGCACAGTCATCAGGGAGACTTTCCATCTCGGTCAGATTTTCAGCATTTGTTCGGCTGCTGCTAGATGGTAGAGGAAGTTTTCCGTTGCTGGTGGAAATCGTTTCTGCTTTAATGCCTCCAAGTTGAGGACTCGCTTTCCTCCCTCGTCCACAACTTCTGAAAATGGTGCTAGGTTGGTGAAGATTTCTTTTGTTTTGAGGGCGATATCCTTCAATAGAACAAGAAAATATGCACCATGTTTTTACCATCCAAGCAGGAACCCACTGAGCACCTACCTGCTCCACCCTCACTGCTCAGCATGCGGTGACTTCTACTTCACTTCCTCTCTGTGAACCTGCCTCTGGGCACCTCACCTCAGTGGAACCATATAATGTCTGTCGCTTTGTGGCTGGCTTTTTGCACGAGGCCTTCTATCCTCATTTTCTCAAGGTTCACTCAAGTTTTAATGCAGATTGGAACGCCAGTCTTTTCTGAGGCTGAGCAAGATCCTATCGTGTGTACAAATCACATTTTGTTTGTCATTCATCTGCTGGCTTGGACTTGGGCTGTTTCTATCTTTTGCCAATCAGAACTAATGTTGCACACAACAGGGGTACCTGAAGATCTACTGGGGTCCTTGCTTTCACCTTATTTGCATCTATAACTGGAAGTGGAACTGCTGGATCATACAGTCAGTGATTGTTGAAATTGATTCTTTTCTGAACAAATTTCTTCCCAGTAGCTGTCATTGCCCAGGACAAGAAACCCAGCACCTGGTGCGGACTTTATTCCAGGACACACATCTGGGCAGCTGAAGAGCCACTGGAGCTCACATCATATCACAGCTTTTTCCTGGCTTGGTGATGTCACTAACTCCTAACTCAAATAGTTTTGAACCTTATAACATATCAGGGACTTTTACTTTGTCTAAGGTTATGTTCATTTATGTATTACTTCCAATCTATGAAAAATAACTCTAACCCAAATAATCCAAAATTCACACATTTCACCACCACTGTGAAGAATGAATGTTTTACTGTAATGATGGGAGGCACTGCCTTCTTCAGAGAGACTCAGTGTTTGGGTCCTTAAGACAAGACTGTCTATCCTCCTGGTCACAGCTGGACAGTGCTGCTGCCAGTCCCTGGTGCAGTGGCCTCCTCAGAGCTGCCTCACCCCCTTGCCTCAGTACTCTGCACCTCCAGTCCTTATCTGTCAGGGCATGCACTGTGGCTCACGTTATCTTTTGGACAGTTACTTTGCACTTATCACCCCACCAGAGCACAGGCGTGGTGACGGCAGTCACTTCGCTCCTAGGCTCATGCTGGCCACTGCTCAGTGAAAACCTCTGAGTATGATAGTGAGTGAGTGGAGAAGTGTACCGTGGGGCTTGAGATGGGCTGACAGGGAGGGGGAGGTGGGTGGAGGGTGTGTCCTCGGGAGAGGAGTTGGCCAAATGTAGAGGGGCTACAGAAGAAGGGAGCCTGGGCAAGACATGGCCTGGGCCAGGGATCAGCACCAAGTGCGAAGACCCAGGAAATAAATGCACTTGCATCTAACGCTGGCCAGGTCAGGAGAGGGTCTAAGACACAGGGGGCTCTGCCAGGGGGACTGCATCCTGGATTCCATGGTTCCTGCTGCACTGGAAAAACCTCAGCAAAGCTAAATTATGACCATCTGTCCATTTCTCCACGCTCAGCAGCAGCCCTGTCTGTAAAGCTTGTTCTTCCATGAAGATTCAAGGGCCAGGGATTTAGCTCTGTGGATCTAGGGTCTGCCTGGCAAGTGTGAGGTCCTGAGTTCAAGAACAGTCTCCAGTACCACATATCACAGTGGCAGGTGTGGCGTCTCACGTCTCTAATCCCACCACTTGGGAGGCCAAGGCAGGAGGATTGTGTGAGTTTGAGGCTTGCCTGGGCTACATAGTGAGCTCAGGGCCAGCCTGAACTACAAAGCAAGACCCTGTCTCAAAAAGCTAAAAAAAAAAAAAATTCAAGGAGGATATGCACTGGCTGCCCCAAAAAGCCCTCCAACACCACGGCAATGACTTTCTTCATGACCAGCACTGAGCCCATCACTGAGCAGGGCTGGGGGCCATGCGTCTGCCAACCCCATCGCCATGACCGTGTTGCAGCAGAGAGTGCTGTGCTGCTGTGGACGCCAGTGAGGCGGCAGCTGAGAGAGTCACCTGTATAACCTGGCTGTCCGGCTTCTCGGGGTCTTCCGCCGACTGGATGATCAGCTGACCAATCTCCTTGTGCAGTCTGCCCATCATCATAGACTCTAGGGGGAGAAGGAGGAGCACCTTTGCAAATACTTAGAAGTTTACATAAGAATAACCAATCAGGCATCTACCTGACAACTTGAAAGACTACATAGAGGGAATTTTCGAGATCAGACAAGATCGGGCACGTTCAGGGTGGTATGGCCATAGACCACAGAGGGAATTTTCAAAAAGCAACAGATAACCCAGGGGCTGGGGATTTAGCTCAAGTGGTACCACACCTACTTTGGAAGCATAGGGACCTGAATTCAATCCCCAGCACCACACACGCACAAAAAAAGCAACGGATAACCCTGCACATTTCCATTATCATTAAACCATGAGGTGACAGGCACACTAAGAGTTAAGGCATAATCAGAGTTTAATACTTCACATTCCAAGGACACACACACCAATACCAAACCAAATCACCCATCCCCCCATCTGAAAAGAATTAGTTTTCCTTTCATTTTGGGGTTTTTAATTATTTATTTAGTTCTTAATTTTTTGAGACAGGGTCTTGCTTTGTTGTTCAGGCTGGCCCTGAACTCACCATGTAACCTAAATTAGCTTCCAACTCACAGGAATCCTTTTGCC